>VWZU01001790.1:56543-160166 GCA_013397095.1 Sterrhoptilus dennistouni
CCCCCCTTCCCCGCCGAGCCGAGCCCGAGCCGCAGGAGATCCGCCGGGCACAGGGAGGGGACAGGGATGGGTTGTTTTCTCTCCCCCGCCCGCCCCGAGACCTGAGGAGATGCAGCCCAAGTTCGCCGCGATGACTCTGCTGCTGGCACCGGGGTTTCTCCGCGGCATCGCAGCCTCCGGACCGCCCGAATCCCGCTCCTTCTGAATCGTCGGCGCCGGGTTAAAGCTTAGTTCTCATGTTGTGGTTGCTGGGCTGCCGCGCTCCCGTTTTGCGATGGGAGGTGGAGGAAAAGGGATTGCCCGTGAGTCAACACCGAAAACGTGATTAGGAGGAACTGCTTTCGCTAATCTGTTTCTAACCTCTCTGTCCATGTTGGCCTGTGACCCCTCTCAGCTTTCACATCCAGCCTGATCAGGTAGGTGTGAATTATTCACTTGGGGTGAGGGAAGGCGGATGGAAACGTTTTAGAGACTTACCTACGATCCTGGCCTCTCTCAGGATGAGAAATGATGAGAAAGTTCAAGATGTAAACTAATTCCGAGCCAAGCAGCATTTGTTTACTTGTTGAAATGTGTGTGCGTGCAAGATATCTGCAGTCTGTCTGATTTCCAGCATCGAGCCGAGTGCCTGTGAGTTGCTGTGGGACATCTCAGCTGCTGTAGTGAAATATAGTGCTGTTATTTATGATCTGGGGAGAACTTTTATATACATATATATGTACACACACATTTGTTTTGAGAGCCTCCTCATCAAACTCCAGCAGATTCTCACAATTGCTTCACGTTTCCTCAGATACTACTCTGTTTGCTGCTCTTTTTTTCTCCCTAAATGCCCACAAATCTGCAGTGTTGCAACCTACCTGTGGCGTTAGGTGGGGAGATTGTCTGTTCTGTAGATATGTAAAGCAGCAGTATCTGCATGAATCGCTGGATTTCCAAACACCATGTTACAGTAGATACTGCTGATAGGAGTAACGAGAGAGTGCGTAGTCCTGGTGATGGAAACACAGCTAGTACTTCAATTAAGAAGATATCTTTTCGAATTTGATAAATCTTGTGTAATATCCGGTGTCTCCCTCTGTTGTGGCTTCGGAAAAACTGCTTGGTCAACAGGATCCTTTAGCTGCTTCTCTGGGATTAAAGCTTTCTCCTCCCGCTGCTGCTTTTTTGCTTCAGTTAAGGGAGAATTAATTGCTGAACATCTGCAGTCCACCAAAAAGCCAATATATAAGAGTCTCTCCCCGAGGGGTGGAGGGGGGTACGCGTTTGCCCGTGTGTGTAGGTTAATGCATGTTTGTGTAGTCTCCGTGTGCCAGTGTGTGCATGCTCTGGGAATGGAGGGAAAGAAGGGAAGAAGGGATCACACACACCCCAAGTCTTTCAGTCTTTTTTTTTTTTTTTTTTTTGGTTTGTGCCAGCATCTGCCTCCGTAGTTCTGCAGTCCACGTAATGCTGATATTTCATCTCCTTTAAAAGTTTCCTGTAATACTTTGCCCGGTTTTTTAAAGAGGGCTCGGAATCCAGTTCGCTGCCGGGGTGGCGCTGGCTGCGGGCTGGTGTGTGGGCAGGTCGGTGGCGGGGATGTGCACTGTGGGCAGGCAGAAGTGCTCCCAGGACACCGGCACGGAGCCTTCGCCTGGCGCCGGCTCTCTCCCAGAGCCCCTCTCCCGCCCGGGGTCCGTCCTCCCTCCAGCACAGCTCACCGGAGGTCGGGCCGGGCGGCATCGCTCCCAAAGTTTTAGAAAGGCTCCAGTTTAAATCACGCCGACACATTTCAGCGGCTCCATGCATTATGCAGGCGTTTAAACGTGCCTGCACTCCACGTTTTTTGCTGGAAATCACTGAAATGCTGAATAATGGAGAAGGTGAATTGCATCTTTGCTTCTGTCGGGATTGAACGTACCTGCTGCAGGCTGGGCTCTGTTGGTGGCCCAGGAAGTCCCTCTTCAGAAATGCTGTAAATAACATGTACTATTCCACCTCTCGCAGCCCAAGTTTAACCCAGCACCGTCTTTCAGATCAGACACAGATCTGACAATAGATGATGTTTAACTCCCTTTGCAGCTCAGGTTTCCCACCGCGGTTTAATGAGGTGGGCTGTGCTCCTTACGTAGCACCAAGGGACAGTGGCCACCACAGGAGGTTTAGACCATTCTTAAACTTGGCTTCAGAACCCTCCGAGCTGCCCCATCACCATGCGATTCCAGGCACCTGGTTTGATCTCTGGTGCATCCAAAAACTCAACTGCAAAAACGAGGAAAGTAAAAATTAGATGATTCTAGTCTAATCCAGCATTCCTTCAAAGATATTTTATGGTCATATGTGTGCAAGCATGTGTGTCCAATGTAGGTATTTCACATGCTTTGTTCTCTTTACCAGTAGCTAAGAAGAGGTTTAATTCAAATGAAACAGTGATAGTTACCTATGCAGTTAAAAAACCTCGGATTTATTCTTTGGTGCTGGTTGAAACAATGACTTTTGTAAGTCAACGTTTCTTGAATTTTGAGTTTTTTCTCACTTGAAACTGTTTGTTTGCAGACCACAACACTGGTCTCCCTATGGAAGCAGCTGTTTGTATCTGGCTTTGAGGTCCCATGGAGAAGCCGAGGAGGGGGATGGCTCTTCCTATCCATGAAGCCTGGATACTTCTGTTTGTGCTCCCTGGTTTGGTGACTCCAGCTGCCATCAATCATGAAGACTACCCCGCTGATGAAGGGGACCAGACCTCCAGTAATGACAATCTGATCTTTGATGATTACCGGGGGAAGGGCTGTGTGGATGACAGTGGCTTTGTGTACAAACTGGGAGAACGTTTTTTCCCAGGACATTCCAACTGTCCCTGTGTCTGTACTGAGGATGGACCTGTTTGTGACCAACCAGAATGCCCTAAAATCCACCCAAAGTGCACAAAAGTGGAACACAATGGATGCTGTCCAGAATGCAAAGAAGTGAAAAACTTTTGTGAATATCATGGGAAAAATTACAAAATCTTGGAGGAATTTAAGGTATGGAACCCTTTCTTTAGTATTTCATATTAGTATGCTTTAGGAATGGTATTCTTGTTGGGAGCTCTCAAAGGCACTCAGTATTTGCTTACTGCCATTGATGAATGCTGGAGTTGAAGTCATTTTTAGCTGTGCTGCAGGTCTGGCTCATGTGAAAGCTGTCACCTCTCCCTTGTGTGCACTGCCTGAGGGCCAGTGGTCAGTCAGAAACCCCCGTGGGAGTTGCCAGCCCTCTGCATCTGCCTCCTTTGCTCATAGCATGGATCATGCTGGGCTACCACGGATGTGTAAACCAGTACTGAGTGCTTTTTAAGAGCCCCTTTTGCAATTTGGATAGCAAAAAATTGATGGCATGGTGCTGAGAGTTGTCCCTCATAACTGTGTGAGCATGCAAATAAGAAAATGGTAAAGTCTATTTAATTTTTTCATTTCAACTGTGATGAGGCTGTCTAGAATGCAGAAGATGAACTCCCAGGCAGATGAGCATCTCAAGCAATGAGAAGCGTGGGGTTTCATTGTCATGGTTGAGTTAATGTAAGGAATGTCATTAAGGAATCCTGAAATATATCTTAAAAACAAGATGATATTTTTCAAAACCACTACACAACCTGCAGTTCTCATTCTGATGAGTTTGATCATGAGCTTTCAATTCTGCTAAGGAGAGCAGCATTTCACAGTGAAGAACAGGGGCTGTAAAGGCTGTAGGTGCACAGGTCTGTTCTTCCAGGTCATGTGGCTTTAAGAGTCGAACCTCATAATTAACAACAGCCTGTAACTCTTCATGGCTGTGTGCCTCATCTTATTATACACTTGGCCAGTTCATTGTCCTTCCTGCGAGGAAAACAATCTCATATAGGTCTGTGTACTTCAGTTCTCAGTAACATTGATGGCAATTCCCTTTTCAGAGAAATTGTCATCTTTAGGGAAGGTAGCAGTTAGCAGTTCCTTTCTTCTATCATGTGTGGCATATGTTTTTCTTCTTCTGTCCTTCTGAAACTGCAGTCACTGAGTCTGGGCAAGACAGTTTAATGTCACAAGCACAAGGTAAAGGAAGTGTATGAGGAACATCTCCTTGAGGGCCACTCTGATCAACCTGCTCTGCTTCACTGAGGATGTGAAGATGCTGATCTTGTGAACTGCTCAGATAACATTTCTTCTTGCCCTGGGAAGGCTTGGCCCAAGTTCATCCCATGGTCACACTTCAGTGTGGTGCGATATCCCACCTGGGTGGTCAGGTTTTCATGTGAGAGGCATACCGTCACGTTTTGAGGAAGAAGAAATTTGTAAGGACTCTTTGAAGAGTATCTCCTGTGTGTGAATTAAGTGGAAAACTAGTAATCCCTTTTCCTGAAAGAAATAATTTCATCCTGATAACAGCTTAAACTCCAGGCAAACAGAGTACAGGAGAGAAGGGCTGTTGGAGAGAGTTGGGAGCCATCTGGTTCATTGCTTGCTGTACTCAAATACTTGGGATGTTGTGTGGAAAACAAAGTTCCAGTACCCTCTGAGAAGCACAAAGCAGGAGGTGTCACACACTTGTGACACACAGTAACCTTCTGTCCAGAACTAATGCGAGATCCTTCACACTTAATTTAGCTGACAGTCAAGCTTCTGACCTGGACCTGTGTTTTGCTGAAAGCTCAATATGTTGTGGAATAGGACAGAAACCAGTGTTTTGGAAATCTCTGTGTTTACCTGGAACAAACAGTGGATTGCTTTTTTCCTCAGAGTACTGTAGGAGAGTCAGACAATGGGAGATCACTGGTCTGTGAGGAAAAAAGAAGCTCCTGTGAACTATGACTTCATAAATTCTGTAGGAAGGACAGAACTTCGAGATTTAGGAAGCTGCCCCTCTGAAGTCTTGACTTTATGAGGCATCCAAGCATTTTGTTGTTTATTTCAACAGAGTAAAGATTTTACCTGCTATCTCTGCAGATGAAATCCTGAGCAGCTCATAGGTTTTACAGGCTCTGAGCTCTGCTCTTCCCTCATCCTGTTGAATTTATAAGGCCTGCAAACTTTCTCACATCCACTGCACACACACTGAAGTCAAAGACTTCAGAGAGGCTGTTCTGACTCAAACCCAGGCTGCTTTCAGTGGAAACAGAGGCACTGTTTTATGTAGTCTCAGAACCCTTTCACCCACTTGATTTACTTTTGCTGGTATGTAGATTCCAGATCGTCATCTATAGAAGTGCTTGTCACTGCTGAGTTTCAGCTGAAATTAGCCTCTATTTAAAAGTCTTTTGCAAGTGTGTGTCTGTGTGTGTGTGCCAGGACTGACTCATCTTGTAGAAATTTCAGCTGCCTGATCTTTCACAAGTTGGGATTAATTTTTTTCCTCTCGGAATATTTTTTTCTAGGATATCAATATCTATGAGAGGTTTCCAGTTGGATAAATTTTCCTGTATTGTTTCTAGATTTTTTTCCTCAGGTTTAGGGTGAGAAATGCAAATGTGATTTAATCTTTCTTACCACTGGCCGATGCTCTCAGGGTAAAGGAGTAGTTACAAAGGCCCATTTCTTGAATATTTAGTTTTCTTCTAGTGAACAGATCTTGTACATCTGATTTTTTGAATCATAACAGTCATAAGCACAGAATAAAAACATGCCAACAAGCCATGTAGCTTAGACAGCTGTCCAAATATTTATCCTTGTGCCCCTCAATCATTAACATGTACAACTGAAATGCTGAACTGAAGTTCAGTTATAAATCCAAGCCCATTGAGAGTTTTTCTTGTATCCTTTTGCAAAACTGTGTGTCTTTGACAGATGGCTTAAAAACCCCATGCAGCATCTTCATCTCTGATGGGTCCTGGGAGATGTTGGTGGGTTTGGGGCCCCAGCTGCCCGTGCAGAGCCTACCTCATTCCCTGGTTTCAGTGGGATTTCCCCCCAGCTTTGGCTGAAGCTGTGGTTCTACCTGGAAACTCCTGCAGAAAGGGCCAGCACAGCCTCTCTCATCTGAACCATGATTTCATTCAAATGTGTCTAAAATACAGATTGGTGCCCAGTGGTCAGGATTCTGATACCTGTGGAACAGGAGAGAGGGCAGGTCTGGTGGGTTTTACTGGGACCCATCTCTCTCTTTCCCATCTTGTTTTCTGTTTTTCCCTTTGTTGGACTGGAATGGGGTCTCTCACATCCCCACTGGCCCCTCTCAGAGCTGTGGGGGCTGCAGGGAAGGGGTGAGGGATGCTGGAAGTCTCAGGCTGTTTTCTCCAGAGAGATCTGGCAGGGGCTCTCGAGGTCACCTGGCAGCTGCTTTTTCTCTCACACATGATGCTTGCTTTGATTTCAGTCCTGGGGATTAAGGTGTGAGTCCCAAGTTCTGTGCCTTCACCCGTAGGAGCAGAGCTCTTTCAGGGAGGTTGTTAAGCCTCCCCTTTCCTCCCAGAGACAGAAAACAAGCAAATGAGATTGGTCTTGGTTATTGCAATACACATGGCTGTGTTTTAAATGCCTGTCCCCAGCCAGCAGCTGATGTAAAGTTAAGGAGACAGTGTTCCGCCAGCATGATGGATGTTCATTGGCAGCTGATGGAGAAATCCTGCAAATGTCACTGAGGCAACAGTGTCCCTAAGTGCTGATTAGTTTTTGCTCTCTTGCATGACTTGCTGACAGAAAAGCACACACCTTTGAGAAATGGAATTATGGCGTGGTTACAGTGTGTTTGTAGCCACAGTGAGGAGCCACTGCAAGAGGATTGGGTTGTCAATTCTCTTCCAGTTTGGAAAGTCCATTATCAGCTCTGAACTTCCTAGGTCTCTCATCACCCAGCAGAGGCACATCCAGAATAACCTTCTGCAGACCTCTGGATATGTAGCAAAATACCATTGCTGGGAGATAAATGGTCAGTTCATAAGAGATTGTCAGGCTGACATCTTGAAATATTCTCTCCATTTTAGACTGACAGGCAGGGACTGCTCCCTGTCCCTGCAGGAGGGTGAGCGTGGTGCCATCCTCCTCCAAGGCAGTGGCAGAAATTTCCTAAGCACAGACATTAAAATATCTGTATTAGCCTGGCAGAACACTGAGTGAGTTATCCTTTGGGTGGGAACACAAGAGGTTTTGGCCTTCCTGATGATGTTCAAGTGAGAAGAGCAGCTTCAACCTGCAGTTGTGAACTTGAGCTTGGAAAACACTCTGGACATTTTTTGGGTGCTCTTCAGTGACTGTCCTCCTTTCTGGTGAGCACAGAACTGCAATTTCTTCTAGTCATTGGCTCTGCCAGTGCTTATCCTCTGCTGCTGCCTTTATTTACCTGCCCTTCCCAATGACTTGTCCCTCCCACTTCCTTGTCCTCTTCCCTTCCACCTCTGCTCCTCCCAAACATGTCCTCAGTGAAAAAGTCCCTAGGTGATGCCCAAGTATTTGTCTTTTGCATCAGCATGAGCATGGAGAGATGGGAAAACAAACATTGCTCTTGCCCTTGCCCTTTTCCTCCACACTGGGCAAAACAAAAAAACAAAACAAAACAAAAAAAAAAAATACACAAAGCAGGAAAGGTGAAAATTTTCAAATTTTTCCTTCCAGGGCAAAGTTTTTCTGACTTGAAAAGAGCCAGGATTTCGTTGCTTACGTTCTACTTTATTTTTCTTTCCCTTGTTCCCTGCCACTGTATCTTAAGTTCATTGCTTTGTTTTGACCACAAATCACCTGTAATCCTTCAGCGCAGGTTTTTGTATATTGCTGACTTTGTATCTTCCTGAACAGTGCTTTGCACAGTAGGGACACAACTCTAGCAGGGTTCTTCAGGGTGTGATCAGAGCCCAAAATATATGAGGGACTGTGTAATCAGAGCATTATCATACACTAATTCTCAGCTCATTATGGAAACCTTTACTTCAGAATAGTGGCACCTCCTTCCCCCTTGTTAATGCTCTTTAAAATGTTTTATTAATGCAATTACCCGAATTTAACTGAACAAAGCAGGGCCTCTCATCAAAAGGCACATGCAGGCAGCTGCTATCCCAGCAGCTCAGCCCCTGAAACGCAGTGTGTCCATCCTGATGCTGGAGAACAGGCAGTGAAACCAGAAAGTGATTCCCCACCCCCAGAACTGTGCCAGAAATAGAAATTAAGTGGTGTAAACAACAGCCTGGCTCAGACCAGCGGGTCCCCAGCCTAGGAGTGCAGGCTTATCAAATATGGATGGAGCACTTGGGATGTTGCAGAGTGTTTCGGGTGGGGTGGTGCTCTTAGGTGAGAAACAAGAGTGTGGCAGCCCCGGGTGGAGAGGGCCAGCATGGGTCCCCCATTTTAATATTGGCATTTTTTTCTCCAAGATATGTGCAGCAGGCTTTTTTTTTTTCTACTATGACTCAAACAAGTGGATTTTTTTTTCCTTCTTGTGTGTTCTGCAATTTCACATATGGCTAGAATATCATAATACAAAAGAAATTTCAATAACGTGCCTGCACTTTAATAAAAGGAGCCATGAACAATGCCAGCTCTGAAGATAGCACACAGCCATTGAAATCAGACAGGGGAAACAGCATCAGTCAGATGGAAAAGTATGATTTATTATCTCCCTCCTGGCAAAATTACAGTGACAATGTCTATGCAAAGGAATCTAAAATTACTGACTTACTGTATTTCTGTCATAATTTGTCCCAAGAAAACATACTAAAATAGATAGGCCTGTCACACATTGATCTATAGTGAAACCTATTTTTAAAATTATGCTATGTACTTAGCTACTGATTCTGTAACATATATATCATATTATGCACAAATACATTATTACAATAGGTGAAAGAAGGTAGGCTTTATTCACAATTTGGCTAAAAAAATTCACCATGGAATTTTCTTCTCTGGAGCATAGTAATACCTGGGAGACCTGAAAAGGTGAGAGCTCAGTGGTGCTGGCTGTGCCACACACAGACTGTCTCAGAGCTCCCCACTGAAATGGATGAGACCCACAACCTGAGCATCCCCACAAGTCAGAATCAGCAGGAACTGAGCACAAGTCCCCAGTTTTAGTCCCAGTGCAGAACTTGCCCTGTATGTGCAGTCCCAAGGGATTGGTGTTTTTCCAGTTAATATGACACAGGAATTAATGTGTGCCCAACATTTTTACTGCCAGAGCTGGGGCTGGGCTTTCAGTTACTCACTCCAGGAAAATTGCCCATCAGCTCTGCTTGCTCCCAGAATTGGGGCTGTCCAGGGAGCTGCTGAAGGAGAGAGGATATCTCTGCACAGCCAGAGGAGAAGCTCTGGCACTTCCCCTGCCATCCCTCTGTGGCTGCTGGAGCCTTTCTGTTAAGAAAATGGAACATGTAGTACATGCAGGTGTTCCCAGCTCCTTCCAAGAGTGGTAAAATCAAGTCTGAGGCTTTATTATTGTGGCAGACAATGCTCAGTGGGGCCAGGGAGAGAATTGCCCATCCCTTGGCTCTCCCAGGCTGTTGATTTCTGTCACCCAGGCTGTTTCTGTGGGGCAGGAGGTCCTCAGGTCATCAGCTTAGGAAGAAGGATGTCATCCTTAGAAGCCCTCACAGCTCATTGGTGAGAAGGTTTTTTAGGAAACTGTTTCCTGCCAGAGTGAGGGGAAGTGCAGGTATGTGTTTGTTGCCACTGGAATGTGCTCTGTGCAGAATTGCATTCATTAAAAAAATGCTCAATCAGCTAATTATTCTAGTTACTGTTTTAAAAGCTGTAATTAGGTAAGTTATGTAGCGACAATGCTCAGTCTAGTTGCAAAATAAGGATATGTGAGGCTTCCTTACTCTGTTCTGTGGTAATATCAGAGATAATTCTTTGGGAAGTACAATAAAATCAGTAGGCTTGGAGAAGCAATAGGGTTTGAAACAGCTCCTGAAAGCAGGAAATCTCTCAGTCTGTTAACTGTGGTCATCCCAGTCAGCAAAACCTCTCTGACTGAGGGTTATCCCAGTGAGCTCCTTGTGTAGGCAAACCCCAGTGTGTTCTCTCATCACAGATAACCCATTCAAACCCTTCCCAGGCTGTGCTCATAACCAAGTGATGACATCTCCTGAGGGACAGAAACCTCCCAGATGCTGCAGAAGGAACAGGACCGAGGTCCAAATCTCCTCCCCACTGATGTCTGCCTGTATTATACCCTCCTCCATAACAGAAATTCAGTGTTTTATCAGCACATGGAGCTGATCTCGCCACCTTCTCCCATCTCTCAGTGTGGACAAAGGAGCTATAGGGACCAGGTCCCCCCTTCCTTTCTCCCTGCTCCAGGAGGGTTTCTCCTGGATACAGCTCCTTCATTGCAAAAGCCAGCCAGGAGGGGATGGAGAGCAGAAAGCTGCCAGCTGGGCTCACTTTACCTGCTGACATTAAAAGGAGCTTAACAAATGTGAAGCACACACAGATATTCTGTCTGTGTCTGGACGGGGCTGCACTTCACACGCTGGGGCCACATTCCCATCTGTCACATCTGTAACCTTTCAGGAGGAGTCCCCTTCCCTGGGCACCGGGCACAGCTGAACTAAAAGGCTTTTGTAATCCAGTCATAAAGATTATCACCAAAGTGATAGAGAGCTCCAGTCCCCTCAGCCCCAGGGTGGGTAAGGTGCAACTATTGTAGGGAATAAAATGAGACATATATCAAAGCAAAGAGAGCATTCTCACAGAAGTGCAAAGTCATGTTTTTACAGAAAGCTTTGCTGCTGCTTTTGGGAGACAAAAGCAACCACGAGACTGCAGATACACAGCTCTGGTGGAAAAGGGGCCAGGACTCAGCTCAAGGTTGTCTCTCTCATCAGCTAATGGAGGAGTCACTCTTCAGATCCAGACATGGTTCCAGGAGTCTTTTAAACTCATCAAATTGTGTGGCACAGAGCAAATCTATGAGTACAAAGCTGCTAAAGCCATCACAACCCTGACTCATCAGATGTAGGCCCAGGATACCCAGGATGAGGCACACCTTCTGTGCCCCTCATCTGCCTTACTGATCTGCAGGGCTCCCCAGGAGTGTTTGCAAATGAATGGCAAGGATAATGTTGTTTCTGGTGATAGACAGGCATGGCCTGGGAATGAGAGGAATACATGGCCTGAAGTGATTAGGGCATCCTTGTGCTTTTCCATCCCCAGAATCCAAGCCTGGTCACCAGCACACTGGAAAGACTCTTGTGTTAGTAATGTTTGTGTGTGTGTTGAGGGCTCCCTTAAAAACAGGATCTCAGCATCTGCTTCTGCTGCTTCTTGGGAGCCAGGTCCTTGGTTTAGCCAATCTGCAGTGTGGTGCAAGCATCTTTCAGTTTTTGGATGGCAAAGTTGATTTGTATTGCTAGTGCTCTACATAAGTAGGATACAGCTCCAATTTTTTCACTGCAGATAAATTATCTAATGGCTTAGTAGTTTTTCCCTGTTGCAAAGTCATTTGCAACCTGATGGTGTTTCCAGTGAGTGGGCTTGTCTATAATTACTCAACACATTGTTTATTTGAGCAACTTTCCACCTATGGAAAATTCAAGTGGTTACAGCTTCTGTAATATAATTTATATTATATCTTCAGTAGCTGGCTGGATGATTTTTATTTTATTAAGTAAGTGACAAAACTGAGAGAAATTTTTGTACTGGCACATACAAAAGAGCCATTTACCAAATTTTTAACAAATTAGATGGTTATTTATGCACTGCTAATAGTGAAAGCCAAGTGAGCAGCTCAAAAGAGAAGTGGGCAAGTCTCAGTCTCACTTTCAGGAGGGACTTGTTCACCAGCTCCTTCACAAGTTTGGCACCTTCAGAATTTCTCAGCTGAAAGCTCTCTGAATTTTCCTGCAATCTTCTGCTAATCTGCCTGAGATCACAGGCAATTTCAATAACAATGAAAATGATTCTAATTTCTCCTCCAGGAGCATCTCTGATGAATCCTGTCCCAGTTCCTTTTTTATTTCTCTCCCCTGGTTTATGACTTCCCACCTCAGCCATAATATGGAAACCATTTTTGCCTCCAGATTTATTCATCGGGTCCTTTCAAACTTTCCTCCCTTTTTTTGTCTCCTGCCAGTAAATTCCCCACCTGAAAGTGTAGCTACAGAGATAATTTCCATCAGAATTGCAATTGTCCTTAGCATCATTAAAAGTTACAGCTCCTCTTAAGATGTAAGTGCCCAATTTGACAGACGTCACTCTGCATCATTCTGCTTTTCCTGCTGTTCTGTCTGCATTGAGCAGGATGCCATCAGTCCAGCCTGTCTGAGGGAAGAGCTGAATGGGATTATCTCTGTGAGTCTCTTGAAAATTTAAAGAGGGAGAGACTGACAGCAGTGATGGTTTTCAGTTTTCCTTTCCTTGGAGCCCAGCACTTGCAGGGGGTGGGACACATCCAGACATGTAGGCAGGAGGTGCGTGGGGATACAGCTCATGGATCTGAATCTATGGCAGGGTTGTGCAGAAGAGCCAGGGGAGAACCATTGCATCCCAGACCAACTTGGCATCAGCAGAAATGCAGAGGGTGGCACTTCATTTTAAGGGGTTGGCACTTCTTCTTCTGTATTCTCGAAGGGGGAGAAAGCATTTCAACTCCATATTCAGTTAAACTGCCATGAAAATCATGTTTTCCCTTTGCAGTATCACCTAGAAGAGGAACATCCTTACACACCACGTCCTTTTTGGTGTTTGAAGGAGCTGGGGGCTGGAATGCCTGATTTTGGTTTGCAGTGGTGATACTGGAGATACCAAGAGTTCTGGTATCTCCTCTGCCTTTGCTCTGATGTGGTGGCTCCTTGAGTTCCCCAGAGCTTAGAAAACAGCCCACTGGCTTAGTTTTGTACCCCTCTTCATGTTCCAGTCAACCAAGCAGATTTCTCCAGTCATTCTGGCCACGTGGTAAATTCACCTCTTTGAAGAGCACCACAGGCCCCAATAAGAGCTATACTCAATTCAGTGGGAACACTTGGATTGTCTTCCAATGGCTTGGACAGCCCCTGCACGGTGATCAGTGGGCGCACTGTAACATGACTAGATGGTTGTGAACACTTACTTGTTCCCCAAAGAAAAGTCAAGTATTCTTGATACAATACAGCTTGATACAGCTGTGGAGTCTGTACTGCTCTGCACCTGCCTGATGGGAGCTGTGTCTGCTTGGTGAAGGGCTGTTGTGTGTCAGGCAGCACCAGAACGTGGTCCTTAGGCACCACTTCATGGGATCTTGTCAATGAAGCCTTCCAGGACGGGATCAGGGGACTTCCTTGTACAAAAACTCTCTTCAGGCTTAGCTCTAGGAATGAGAGTGAAGAGAGCAGCACAACAAATCCTGGTAACTGGATCTCAGGCTTTGAGCTCCAGCAAAGAGGTAAATCTTTTTCCATAAGGTTGAAAATCCAGATGCAAAGAAAATGCCATACAGCTCTTGGAAAATTGAGGAGAGGTTCAAAGTGTTAGGAAATGTCTGTGCTAAACATTCCTGGAGGAGCTAGCATTTAAATTCATGGAGTGGAAGGTCTCCAGGAGTAACAGGTCTCTGTACAGTCAGTTCTAATGATACAAGATCCACTGGCTCTTGAAGTACTCAGGTGCCAAATAGCACTTTAGTTTTGGAAGGCTGCTTGGAAAATGAGCAGCATTTTCCCAGCTCCTGGAGGGGTATGGGCCTCAAACCCCAAGTCTGAGCAAAGCCAGCTGGAAGAATCCCAACTGATCACAGGGAATTGCAGCCTTAAAACGTGGTCTGAGACATCTCCTGAACTGGGTGACTTGGAAACCAGTTAGCCTGGTGAGTGTGGCAGCAGAGCAGAGTGAGGAAAACACTCTTATTGACTGACAAGACAAACAGGTGAACAAAAAGCACCAGTCAGATGTCATCTTCAGTGTCTTTAGTTTGTCCTGGGTAAATCCCTCCCTCTCCACCTCTCCAGAGCTGTTGGTGTAGAAGCAGTTAAGAGTGATTGACAAGCAGACACAAAGACAGAGAAATCCTGATTGCAGGCAGGCAAGAGGAGGGCTGCAAAATGATGTTTTGTAGGTACAGATATGTTTCCTCCATTCACTCAGGGAGAATATTCCCTACTTGGTGATGATACAGGAAAGCCTTTCCCATGTTTGGGGCAGCAGGGGGGTGGTTTAGGTGCTGTAGCTGTGGCCGAGACATGAGCTAAGGGAGAAATACAGAGATGAGGTTCAGTAAGTACTTGCAACAAGAGAATTCCTATGACCAAATGAGATGACTGAGGTGCTTCTTGCAAGATCTTGCCTAAAATCTTGAAGTTTTGTGTGTCAGTTATTGGTGTGATTGTACCAGCTGCCATGGTCTAAAAAAATGTTTGATTCTTCAGCTGTAGAAAAGCATAAAAGAGTAGATTCAAACATTCTGAGTTTTGAATTGAGATTTCCATTTTTTTTCTCCCCACCTCTCCCTTAGGTTTGGGAATAATCAGTTTTGTAGGCTATTGCCTAAAGAATTGTTTGATCCTGTGATCTCTGGCTGTCCACCAGTCCTTTTAGAGGACTTGAGGGCCTGCTCACAAAATAGACCTCTCAGAGGTATGAAATTTCTGTGGGTTTTTGAAACGTTGTAGCTGACCCAGATGGTGCCCAACCCTGTAGGAGAGGAGTAGCTGGGTGATGTTAGCAGTCACAATTCCTACCTGTGCTGGTATTTGCTTCCAAAAAAAGGGTGAAGGTGGTGGGAAGGTGGTGTGTAGGGGTGTGAGAGTGAAGATTAGGAGCTGGGGCACCCATATCCTGTTTGGTTTCCCCATTTCCCCTGCTCAGGGCGTATCTTGTTTTTTCATTCTTTCCTTTGCTGCCTTTTTCATGTGTTTGTTTATGTTGTTTATCAAGTTTATCATTATGTGCCCGCACACATAAAATCTTTATTAGCCGTGTGTATTTTCTATTCTCTGTTCTAATTTTCCTTCCTTCTTGCATTGTGAACAAACTCTGCTGATTGCAGATGTTTCCCCTTTGACAGCACCTGAGACTCAGGTTTTCCAGCCATGCAGCAGAAGGAGTGCTGGCTCCTTCCTCTGGCTATCCTGAGGTGTGTGATGGGGCCATCCCACGCAGGAGCAGGGGCTGAACCTGCCCTCCCAGCCAAACCTGGGCTCACAGTCCTCCTTGAGATCAGTGGAGCAGAACAGAAATAGGAACTGGGCTGTGATCTTAGGGGTGGTTATGGAAGGGTTGTGCTGCTCCGGTCTTTTTGAAGTGACTGGCTGAAGGAGAGGGGGATTAGGGTCAGTGCAGAGACTGAGAAGTCTCTTGTGCTCTGTGTCTCATTTCAGCTGTTGTTAAAAGCCCTTGAATGGTGGGTAGATTTGGCCCTGTCTGCTTCCCACCAGCTTGGCCCCTGTGCTGACAACATCCAAGAACATATCACTCCACTGGCTCTGAGGGTCACTGCTCTCACCCCCATTAGAAATGGAGATGGGATAAAAAACAATTTCATTGCTTTGCACTGGTTTGGTGAAGTCAAACTGCTCTGCTGACTGATACCTTCTACAGAAGGGCCCAGTTTGCTCCTGATAGAGCCATTTCTGAGATCGTATTGAGCAGTACAGACCATGGAGTGGTCCAGACGTGTATCCATGTTGTGGGATCATGAGCACCTTTCCTTTTGGGCAGTGGTCAGAAGAATGTTTCTTCACCAACAGCTCTTGAAATCTTGCCTTATAAATCCTTCCCTAGAGAGTTTTCCAAGAGATTATTCTGCCTTGGACAGGGGAGTGAATAAATTACCACCTTTTGTGATCCTTTAATCTTAACACTCTTTCCAGAATATCAGTTTAAGGGACACAGATAAAGCATTTGCACTGTCCATGTGGGACAGTGTCCTCTCTCCTTCCTACTCCAGAAAACCCCCTGTGTTTTTTTCAATGTCCTTCTTCAGCAGGGCTGAGAGTTCCTTTTCTGGAACTGTTGTTGTTTGAACTTCAGTGGCTACAAAATTGTAAACCACCCCTCTTTCATGGGCAATAAATCTTTAAATCGGGAAAGAGGAAACAAAACTTAAGGACATCTTCTGCTGGTTCCCTGTTCTTCACTGATTCCCAGTTTATCATTTTGCTGCTTGTTCTTCCTGCTGCCTGTAGAGGCACTTTTTGGCCAGTGTCCCAGAATTGTTCCACAAGAAGGGTAGCACCAGGGAAAGTAATAGTTTGGATGCAGACCCTCTAGACGACAGTTCTAAAAAGCTCAAATCAGTGTGCCTGGGGCAAAGTCCTTTCTGAACAGGCAGGGATTTGCAGATCAGATCCCAAGGCACATCCCATATAGAAAGTGCCAAGGCTCTCATACACCAAGTGGACAGGAGGGCTGGAGTGCCCCATGGCAAGTGGCTCTGACAAATGACCAAAGAGGAAGATCTTGGTGACAAGACCAAGTGGCTTGATCTTAACACAGCAGGGTGAAGGAGGTGGCAGGGAAAGGTCTGGTTCATGCCAAAGCAGCCTTTTCATTTGGTGGCTGCTCACTCCATGTTCTGCCAGGGTGTGCTTTCCTTCTCTAATTGTGTGCAGCTCTTCCCGCTTGGAAAGCTGCTCCCAGCATCAGGCAACATCCTGCTTTATGACAGTGTCATTTTCAGGCTGCACCACCAAGGCTGAGGCAGAAGATGTGTGTGTCATGTCTCATTTGCTCAGCTGCAGAGTCGTTCAGGGGCAGCTTCCACTTGTGCTGATCCTCTTTGAGCCGTGGATTGGGCTGCAGCCCTAGAAGAGCATCACATATTTCTTACCATTGCAGCCACTGGAGTAGAGAGGATGGGTACAAGTCCTGGAGGAGACGTCAGTGAAAGCTTCCACAAATCACAAGATCTAGTTCTGCTGCTCCATATAATTAGTGATTAAAATGAGTAAAAACAAAGCAGCAATTTTCTTATTGATCCCTCAGCAAATAGCTCTGTCTGTTTTCTTCTGTATTGTTTCTTCTTATTAAATAGCCTTGAATAAGAAATGTCAGTCAAATGAATTTAGATTCCTGGTGCTTCAGACAGAGATCAAAGCAGGATTGAAAGAGGAACAATAATTAGAGAGAGGAATTCCACCTCCACACACTTCTTCCCTTGCTCAAGGAGTGCTGATTTTATCTAGATTGCAAAAGCCATGAGCAAATGAGAGGTGATGGGAATTATAGACTGCAGATGCTGAGACAAAGCAAGGGAAGCTTTAATTAGTGCATTTTAAGGTAGAAATTAATTTCCTGGGAATAAATTATTTGACTCAAGACACATGGAGCTTCTTAGAGGTGAACTGAAGAGCTTTTTACAGGCCAGAAACAGGGCTCAGAGGTAGTGTGTCTTGTAGAAATGAGTGAGCCATCACTGTGGTCTGAAATACATCAAGATGAATCTTTTCTTTGCATCCAACTTCATTTTTTTAATATTGAGGAAAATACTTTAGTATTGAGGAATTCCCACAGCTGCAGATTCACATAAAGCAGATTTTATTTCCCAATACCCACATTTACTCATTGAAATGTTAGTGATGGATGCTGAGAAACTGGGAGTTGCACATCAAACCTACTGGTACTGAAAGGAAGTTCTTTTCCTTCCAGTTCTCCTCTTATTCTCCTTCCTTAGCTCTGTTGCCATGCTTTCATGGCACTTGCACACCCATAAGTCACTGGGAACCTTAAAACACTGATCTTTGTATGTTTTCAGCAGATTTTCACAGCTTTTTTAAGGCTGTGACAGCAACAGCTCTGTGCAGTTTGGAGGGGGATAGAGCTTCCTGGCTGAATTGATGGTGCTGAAACAAAACCACTCAGCCTGGTGCTGTAATCCTGACTTCCCTAACTCAGCAGAATTACTCAGTCTCTTAATTATTTACGTATTTTATGTGGGCTTGTTGCTCACAAACCTTGTTGAAGCGAGGACAGGGGCCAGGTTGAGATCTCATGGTTGTGTTGTGGAAGACAGACCCCTGACACAGGTGCTGCAGCAACACAGAATAAAATGGGTTTGCCCCTCCAAGAGCGACACTGTTCTTCTCTGCCCTGAAAAGTGGGAATGAAAACACCCTGGGGGGCTGGGGCATGGACAGGCATCCCAGCAGCACCTTCCCAACAGCTTGGGGTGGCTGGCAGTGGTGGTCTGCATGAGAGATGGGTACAGCCTGGAAAACCAGCCTGGACTCCCTTCCTGGAGTGAACCGCCACTCATGGACCTTCCACAAATCCTGCTCTCCTTCTGGCCACACGTGTTAGATAGAACAGGTGGGTAGAGCAGGGTACAACCTAGAGGCTTCAGATCAGGATTTTTTGCCAAAGGGCCCTAAAGTCCTAAAGGACCCTGCACTCCGTGTGGGAAAACAAGGCTGATGCTCGCTGGTGTTTCTGATGTTGTGGTTGACTGTTTCAGCTGTTGCTCTTTCCTGCCAGAGGTTAACTTGTATCAGCCATGATGAATGGCTCAGTCCAGGAGTATTGAGCGCTGACATGTTTATCTTGTGGCGAGATGGGGATGTTGCAAACTTGTGAGCTGCGGAGGCGCCGGGCTAATCTGAGATTTGTTCCTAGCCCTCGCCGTGCGAATGGTGCCGCTGCGAGCCCAGCAATGAAGTTCACTGTGTTGTAGCAGACTGCGCAGTCCCCGAGTGTGTCAACCCAGTCTATGAACCAGAGCAGTGTTGTCCTGTCTGCAAAAATGGTAAGAAAGAACTGTGTTGGCTTTAACAGAGGTATAAAGGAAACATTTGATTGAAATGTTGTTTCTGAGGTTTGCTTCCATTGGCACGGGCTGGCGTTTGGGCTGGTCCTGCTCCTGGTGCTCCAGTCATGGGGTGAAAATTGAAGCTGCCCTCCCTGGCCTGTGTCTTCTCCTTGAAGCCGAGATGGAATGGCCAGCTTGACAAAGGTTTTCTAGGATTGAGTCCTGATATCAGTGATTGTTGTTTCATGTCTTTGTTTTTTTTCTCAAAATCAGTCTAACAGAGAATCAAATATATGAGAAAAGAGAGGGGTTTTGTCCCTGCACTAAGAAACCAATGGTTATTATCTAAGGCCAAGGGAAAACCTACCAAAATCAATGGCAGAACTTTTCCTGTGGCCAGTAAGACACCCACCAAGCCCACAACCTTGTTAGTTGTGTGCTGGAGTCTGTGTGTAGCACTGGCCCTCACTGTCCTGCTGAGGTGATCTCATGAATTAGAGTGATTCATCAATACTTTCAAGAAATGTTTTGGAATGACTGAAAGTACCTCTTTGGAAAATAAATCCGGTTCCAAAAAGGTCTCCCCAGTCTTGTACCACAGCCTGTACTCACATACATCTCTGAAAAAGCACCTTGCTCCTAATGTAGATGTGAAGATAGATTAAAAGGTAAGGCAGCTGCACATAAACCTTTTCACAGCTTTCTAAACATGTAAGAAATGGCTCTTGGATTCATCTCCTTGTGTTTAGAATTCCCTATCCGTATATATTTGCTCTTACATACATCACTGCTGCTGGATAAGAGTAATGGTTGCTTTTGTACCTAAATGAAAATGTTGGTGAAGAAATAACATTTTCAAGACATTTTCTGCTCTGTAAGACAGAGCAAAGGCAAAGAGTTGGAAATGTAAAATGCTTTTACTGAAGGAACTTGAAAAATTAAAAAATGTTTGGAAAATTATGCCATAAATATTACTTGAAATCCTGAGGTTTGTATCTGTATTTTTGTTCAAAAATATTTTGTCAGGTTTTCATTGAGTTTTGTGTTTCTGTTGGAAAGCAGAAAATGTTCATAGGAAATCTCATTGGTTTGTTTTTTTGTTGAAGTTCAGAGGAGAGGTTTGTTACCAGCTCTGTGCACCACCTTTGTGTACAGCCTTGTTTGGGTGTGAGGTTCCCCATCACACTCACCAAGGGTGGTATCCTGGGTTGGTGACTCAGGGTACCACTGGCCTGTACCTGTACCACCAGGCCTGTCACCAAGCTCAGACCATTCACCTCCCAGCAAACCCCTCTGGAGTGTGTGTGGCCTCTGTGTTCCCCTCACTTGTAGGGCCCCATCCCAAACCCCCTCATCTGCAGTGCCAGCACATCCCATCTATGAGCATCCCTGAGGCTTCCCAGGAGTGCATGCTCAGAGGGGCTTCACACAGGTCTGGGACCTGCTTGATTCCCTCCCAACCCTTCACCACCATGACCATTTCCCCCAGGAACCACACTCCCCCTTTGGGGGTTGCTGCCTTTCTGTGTTGCACTCCCCCCGGTGACCAGGGGTGAGAAGCGTCTGTCTTCCCAGAACAGAGTGCCCAAATCACCAGGGGGAAAGGGAAAGAGCAGCTCCTGCTGGTGGGGACAAGGAGGAGAACAGGAGGAAGATCAGCTGCGTGCTGAACAGACTGTGGGACACAGTGAAGTGATTGGAGCCCTCACGGAGAAACCAGGAGGCTTCATCCATGGTTTTAGCAAATCTCTCCACTCCTCTCTTTGCTCATCTCTTGGGGATACACATAAAGCTCTACCTCTGAAACCTGATTTAGGCAGGGATGTATTTCTCACCATCACCTTCAGAGCAGCCTGGATGCCTTGGGGATCCTGGTTTCTGGGGCTTGCAGCACAGCTCAGCCCGTGGAGGGTCATGGCTGTTCCTTGGGATGGAGGGGCATGTCTGCATGGGGGAGCTGGGCCCCTCCTGGTGTCCCAGCCTGGCTGTAGGCATGGAGACCCCTCAGCTGGAAGGGCTTTGTGCTCCTCCTGCTGCTGCCTGGCCTGACTGGCTTATAGTTGGCCCAGCTGGCAGTTTTGGCTATATCCTTCCCAAATGTAATGAAGTAAGTCCCACAGTGACAGAAGTTGGTAGGCACCAAGACAGTCCCTGTCTCGTGGGGAATGTGATGATCAGAGTTTGTTACTGCTCTTGGACGTGGCTCAGTGTGGCACACACTGTTCACCTTTCTCTTACAGTTTGGGAGATCCAGGTGGAAGTAGCAGCCACTCCTGTGTCTCTTCCCATCTGAATCCCTCTGACACATCCTAATGAATGAGGAGCACAGTGTTTTCAGCTCTATGTTCATCCTGAGACCAAAATTTTGTCTTTCAGCTCTCGGTTTCAGCCAGTCAATTAAAGCTCAGTTTCACAAATGCATGAAGATAACACAAGCTGACAGACCCCCTTAAATGACTGAAACACCCATTTTTAAATGTATTTGTTTTCTTCCTTGCATTCAGTAGCTTTTGTTTTCTGCCAAAGTGGTGAAGACACAGTTCCATGTTCTGGTGTGATGAGAAGATTTTAGTTCCTATGGTTGTAATTTCAGACTGACAAACAGAATAGCTCAAGGGATACAGTTGTTGGGGAGGAGTAATCTCTGTTGTGCAAATCTTCAATCCTTAAAATTTTGGTAAGGAAAATCCTCATTTTAGGTAGAACACAGCCCTGCATCATTTGCTGCTGTCTGCTAGGAGCAAGGCTTGCCTGCTTCTTTAGCTGTTGCTGCTGTTAATGAGAGAATAATTCTCTTTCCATACAGTCAGCTAGGTTTTCATAACCTCATTAACTGTGTCCTGCCAAGGGCAGAAGTGCTGTGATTCAGTGAGCACTGGAACAGGCTGCTCACAGAAGGTGTGACTGCCCCATCCCAGGAAGTGTCCAAGGCCTGGTTGGACAGGGCTTGGAGAACCCTGGGATAGCAGAAGGTTCCCTGCCCATGGCAGGGGGTGGAAGAGGATGATCTTTAAGATCCTTCCAACGCAAACCAGTCTGGAATTCTGTGATTCTGTGATAATGCAAAAATCTGTTGATTCTAACATTCCTGGCCTGCAGATTCATAGAAAGCCAATAGTGATTTCTCTCCAATCATTTAAGAGCAGTCTGAACAAATGGCTTTGGAAATTTGTTCCTCCTTGGCCAAAGAAATGAATTGTTCTCTCATGCCTCACTAACCACAGCAGCTCACTCAAGGCTGGCAAGGGATACCACATTGCACACAGAGCATGCTGACTTCACTGGGAGCCTCACATTTGGGGGCGAGGGAGGCTGAGGACGTTTTCTCCTTCATGTCCTATCATCCAATTTGTCAGAGTGGATTTTAAGGGCGATGGCTTCAGGTGCTGTGCAGCATTTCTGTCACAGAGATGAAAGGTCACTGGATTTCATGTTTCCTGGTAGTGACAGTCCACAGAATTATGGCCCCGAGTTGTTATTTCCAGTCCCTGTGACTTGTGCAGACAAAAGTGTGTCACTGCTGTTAACTCTCTCCTCTGCGGGATCTCAAAGTGGCCTGTCACTGTTAGAGTGCAGCTCATGGTGCCACTGTCACTGTCCCTCCTGCCCCAGGGCCTGCTGCAGTTCTGTGAGAACACCCACCCACTCTGCCTGTGCCAGAGCCTTTCCAAGCAAAAATTCCCAGCGAGGTTTGTATGCTCCCATGGCCAGGGCTGTGGAGGTGCCTGTGTGGTGTTCCTGGGCCCTTCTCACGCTGTTTTCTCATTCCCAGGCCTCTGCTTGTCCCTCCTCATAAACTCCTCCACTGCTGTGGGGTGAACCCTGCTGGTGGTGGGATGTGTGTGTGTTTTAACTCCTTTTCTATGCATCACTTGGAGGTTGCTCTTCCCATTTCCTTCAACCCTTTGAATGTGGTGAACCCTTTGGGAATGGTGCAGGATGCTGGGATGGGGGGCATCCCCAGTGTATCATCCCTCACATCACTTCATCTAGTTTAGTCTGTGATCCAGATTAAATTGGTTCCTCTGCTTTGACAGCTCCAAGCAACTCTCACCTACTGCAGTGCACAAAGGGAGAAATTCCCTGTGTTTCATTTTCTTGAGGGACGAACAAAACACATTATAAATTTTTGGGTTGGGGTCTTGTTTTGCCTCTAATTTAATTTTTGTTGTCACCAATCCTCAACAAAAGAATTTGTTACCCAGCGAGCCAGATAAAACCTAACATGTCCACAGTGAAATATTTCCTGGCAAGTGTGCTTACTCAGCCTGAGCTTCTGGAGACATTGGTGATGGAATACTGGGCAGGAAGACATTTCATAGATAATCTGTCACTGAGTCTTTAATTAAAGTTTTAAATTATCACAGTTGATACAGATTTCCAAGTAAAGAGGCTGATCCTGCCATCCACACACAAGTAAAAGATCCTTTTGACCTTCAACAGATTTTACATTGGTAAAATAGCATGTCTTCAGGCAAAGCTCTTGTGGGTATATATTATAATGTGCTATAAATATTAATAAATCCCTACACAAGTCTTCATATTTGAGGGCATGAGCACAAAAGTGAGTAAATAATAATTTATTTCCATCCATATAAACCCACATTTTACCTAAGCTTCTCTCTTAATTTACTGAAATATAAACTCACTGCTCATTATTTCTCTATTGGAGTTAATTTGAAATAAGCATTCTGCACCCCAGCCTGATCCTGCTGTAACAGTGTGTCTTGCTCAGGAGCCCCCCAAGGATTCTCCCAGCCGGTTGAAGCCTTTCCTTTGGCAAACAAATCCGTGTTACACGTGTCCCTGAGCGAGCTTTGCATGTCTCTGTGCAGAACAACACCTGGGGGCAGACCTTTGAGGCTGCCTTTTCCTCTGAAGAAATGCCTTTTTCCTGAGTGGGAGACATTTGGGAGTGGCCAGGGAGTGTCCCTTTGGAAAAGCTGTGCTGTGGGCAGTGGGGCAGTTGGTGTCTGGACATGGGCCAGGCTATTCCTGTCCTGCCCAGCCAGTTCAGAGGTGGTTCATGAACTTCATTCCCATTCCCAGAGGAAGCAGGGCAGGAATGTCTGGATGCCATAGGAGGAGGTACTGGCAATGCAGTCAGGGAGCAGGGGCTCTTCCTTCCCAACCAGGGACACAGCCAGACCCCTGCCCAGGTGTTGCCCTGGGAGGGCAATAGGAACTGTCCCCTTTGCAAAACCCTTTGGGATTTTACAGGACAAAAGGCTCCATCTCAATGTAAATTCTTTTAGGTGAATGTGATGGATTATCAGTGCATGTTGGTAACCAGTACTGATAAAAACCCTTCCCCATATGGTCTCTGTTGTTCCAAATTATTACTATCTTGAAAAGTGTCAAGGTTTTAGAATGGAGTAATCCAGTGCTGGGGCTTTATTGTATAAATGTAGTTGTTATTTATCTGCAAGATGTGGATCGCTGAAGCTCCAGGTCATTGTTTTGGAAAGCTTCTGCTTCCAGCTTGATCAGTGACAAAAAAATCAAGGAAGTATGGAAAAAATTGCTAAAAGTTTGAGGAAAAAAAAAAAAGGGAAGGATTTGGAGACAGGATGTTTTGTCTGCCATTTGATTATATACAACTGTTGGAGGATAAAGGCGACACAGAAAATGTGGCAAGAGGATGAGAGAAGACTTCATGTTCATTTACTTTGTGGAAAACAGTGATTTGGAGCCGTGGGGAGATCCCTTTAGAGAAAAAAAAAAACAGAACAACAACTAAATAAAATTCCTCTTCTAATTTATTTCAGAAATTCCTGAAATGGCCAGATTTTAAGATTGCACTTAAACCCCCTTCAGTCACAGTCTATGGAATGTGCTGGTTGGTTGTGCAGATGCAAGGGAATGTGCCCAGCCAAGGAGAAGAAGTGCTCCCCACGCCGGATTTTGCTGGACTCCACCATCCTCTCCCCAGGTCCTGGCAGCTGAAGGCAGTAGCATAGCACAGCCACATCACCCTGCATGGGTGTGAATTATTGATGGCAGCCAACTTTTGGGGCACTTGGTCACCCCCACGGCCACCACCCCCTTCAGGTGTCAGCCCAAGGGGCCATAGGAAGGACTGGATTGTGTTCTGTGTGATGACCAGCAGGAGTATGAACTGTGCTGCTCTTTTAGCTCAATTAAAGCTGTGATTTGATTACCAACAGAGGAAAGAAAGGAGAGATTTGAAAGCTGGTAGAAGATCAAGACTGAAAACGAGGAGGTGCATTTGGGCCAGGCAAACACCCACCTGACAAAAGTGTTTGCTTTACTCTTCCTTGAGAAACTAATTTTCAGTGGAGCTCATCCATCTGATCACTTCAGGCCAAGGGGTTAAAGGCATATAGATGCTGAACTTGCTGGTGAGAATTAGACATGAGAAATCTGACAAGAGGTAGATCCTCCATTGCTTTGGAAATCTCCAGCACTTGGATTATCCAGATGCTTAAATGCCCTGCTGATTGAAGATTGATGTGCTCCCCATGGTCACAGCTGTTGGAAGAGGCTTCTGTAACAGTGAAAAGCTTTGGAAAAGTTAAAACTTCACAAATTAGCCATCCTGGTGTTGGACAGCATCAGGGAGGGCTTAGCTGACTCTGCCACCTCGTGAAGTTTGAGAGAAAGTGAGACTGAGAGCAACAAGGGAGAGGAAAAGCCTTTAGAGAACAAAAAACCCCTGAACTGAGCAGCACTTAATGTGATTGAGTCCATCCCACAGCTCAGTGCTCACACAAAGCCAGGGTGCTGGGCTGTGCAGTGACAGGGATGCTGCTGGAAGAGCTCCATTCCCAGGGAGCTGCAGCCTGGAGCCAACAGAACAGCAACTCCTGAAGCTCATGGCATGTTCACCTGCACGGGTCACCTGCTGCTTCCCCAGCCTCTGTGTGCTCCACCTCTGCCCAGCAGGCAAGGAAGGGATAATTCACAAATTAAACACGGCAGGAAAAGGCTCTGCCTGACTGCTGAAGGCCAGGCAGGAGCTGAAAGCTGCTACCCTGGATTTGTACCCCAGGTCCTAACCATGCTTCCGTGCTTCCACCACAGCAGAGTTCAGATGACTGTAACAGGCACCCTGCAGAGGAGGGTCAGGGAGGATCATGAGGAGCCATTTGTGGGATGGGACCAGCTCCAAAGCTCTCTTTCAGTGGACACGGCTCTCAGAAAAGTGGGAAATGTTAACTGGTCTGCATCACTCTTCAAACTCAGAAATATTTATGAGGAAACTTTCGCTCATAGTGATTGTTCCCTCTTGGGGAAATGTTGCTGAAGTTTGTGTGCACTGGCCTGTGAGAGTGGTAGTTCAAAGATTCACTATCATCATGATACTGTCCTGTAGAGAAGGGGTGGGTTAGGGGTTTTTGGGAGGGGAAGAGTTCCTAGATTCTCGTTGGGAAGCCAGGTTCCTTTGCAGAACACAAGGAGCCCGGGCAGTACTGAAATTAAAACAGGCAGTGTGTTGCTATTCCCCACCTGATTCTCGGTGTGACTTTAATATACCAAAAGTGACTCTATGATCCAATGACATTGCTGTAAACCATTTTGCTGCAAGAGAAGCTTAAAGCCAAATCCTGTGTCGGTGTCACTTGGTGTAAATCACAGCATTGTTTTAATCTGATTTACTCCAGCTGAGGATCTGACCCGCTGATACCTCTGGGTGGTTCAGAGGCACACTGCAGGAGGCCGGGGTGTTTTGCATGGTCAGGGTTTCTGAAAGGATTAGAGAGGGTTTGCTTTGGCTGCTCTAGAAGGTTGGGGTTATGAAGCATATCTGTGTAAGAGTGGCAGACACTGTCTTCATGTATTTCTAACTTGATGGATGTTTAACACTTCTTTATTGGATCCTACACATATGTAGAGTAGAGGATTTTAAGAAGGGGTTGACTTATGTCAAATAATTTATGTTTGAGCTGTTTCTTTTACATGAAATGCAGACTTTACAGAGCAAAGAGACTGTAATGAAAACATGAATTAAAGATCAGAGCTAAGCAAATCTGAGAACAGTTAGAATTAAGAAAGATGCTTACAAGTTTTCTCCTCCTGCTTCCTTTCCTTCCCTCAACCTTTCCTACATCTCCGTCCCCTCTCCTTGGGCAGGGTGCTGCATTTCAGGGCAGCTTCTGTCCCTCCCCCAGGGGCACAGCTCTGTGAAAGACAGCAGGGCAGTAATCTCAGCCTGGCTGTTACTGCGTGGCCATACACTGCCCTAGCCTGTCACTTGCCATTTCACCCGTCACTTTGGCTGGAGAGACTAAAAAGTGGGTTGAGGGTGTATTTTTTTCGTCTCTCTCCCCGATTTGCTGGTGAAGTGCATCACCTGGGCAGAACAAAAATAAGTGCAGCTTTTAGTGGAGCCATTTTCCAGAGAGACCGGCAGTTTGGTGCAGTACAGCCAGGTGAGGGTGCCAGGACACCGTGTGTTGGTGGCACTGGTGCTGCTGTGTGACAGGGGTGGAGCTGTGCGGCCTCTGGGAGGTTCCTGTAGGGCAGGGAGAGGCTGGGACAGTGCCAGCCAACACATAACTCCATGTTGTGCAAGGTGTTCTGCTGTCCACAAACATCAGCATCCAATTCCTTCCACTCCTTGGCCCACCCCTCACTCTCAGCTGCCTTGCTCCGTGCTCTGGCTTTGCACAGGTGCCTTCAGCTGTCAGTGCAGGTCAGCAGGCCCAGCACCAGGGCACTTCTCCTGCAGCACCAGCCTTCCCTTCCCTCCATTCCTGCAGCACAAGCTGCAAAAGAGCTTGGCTGCTGCCAGGGTTCCTTTCTTGCTCTCCTTGTGTTTTGGAAAACCCTTCTGCAGTGTTGATCTGAACTACTGCCCAAGACTGAAGAGCTTAGGCTTGGTCATGAGGAAATGAAAGCCAGATGGGAGTGAGAAGAGGGTATTGGTTTCTTTGCTGTGGCTGTGGGGTTGGCCTGGGTCAGTTCTTTGCAGCTCTGGCCGTGCTGATGCAGCTCAAGGGGAGAGGAGTCACCCATCACAGGACTCTATCAGCACTTTGTAATGGAGGTGAACTCCGGGATGTCTAAATTCTACTTGTACCCACTTCTAAAATCATAATCCCCTCAAGGAATTCACTGAGGAGTTCGAAGAAAAAGGGGTCATTATGGATGCATCAACCACAGTTGATGCAAACTAATATAACTCATTTCACGTCAACTAAGCCACAATCTCTCCTGGTTACAAACATTTTGTTCCAGGTAGTGCTGTCAGGGAAGCATTTTCTTGGAATAAATGGAGCAGGAGCTGATGTTCCAAAAAGAAGAATGCTGGTGTCATGCTCAGGGATCTGTTGAGAGCAGTGGGTCTGTGTGAAGATGAGAACACGAAGTTCTCCCCAGGCTGTCAAAGTTCTGACTTTTTTCACTGCAGCTGCCTGAAAGCATTTGAAGATGGGAATATGTTGGTCAGAAAATGCTGACTCACTGAAACCTCCCTGGGAAAAGGGCCAATTACAGCAAACTTGCTGTTTGTAAGTTAAAAAAGTTGGGGAAAAAACTGGAAGTGATGAGATGCCCCATTTAAAGCTGTCAGAACAAACCCCCTCAGATCTGGAAGGATAAAGGGGGTGACATGGTTTTAGATGTAGATCTTTATGTTATACTTTGGAATATTTCAGTGGGGAAGACAGAAACAAAGGGGCTTTTTTGCCCTATTGATTATTTCAGGCAGCCTGCTCTGATTTTTACTGAAAGCATAAAGTGTTTGCACCTTTGACTTTCCCTCCCTGTGTGAGTGGGAGAGGAATAGGAGAAATAGCTCTGTCTGTGATGGGAAATGTCCTTCCTGCTTGGCTCTCCCTCTCACCAGGGTAAGTAACCAGGTCCAGCATTGACAGAAGCTGACCAGGAAAATAGAAAGAGACTATTTACAAAGGGCTGGAGGGACAGGACAAGAGGGAATGGCTTCATATTTATATAGTAGGTTTAGACATTCAGAAAAAATTCTTCCCTTTTGAGGTTGACACTCTCACAGAGTGCCCTGAGAAGCTGTGGCTGCCCCATCCCTGGAAGTTCTCACCACGGACAGAAAGGGCTACAACACCCAGGCAGTGACTGATGCCCCTGCCTGTGCTACAAGGAAAGAGGCAAGAGGGAATTTCTGGTTACTTTTCAAGCTGTGCCAAACAAACAAAAAAATGTATTATTACAGGCAACGTCAAACTGTAATTATTAAATTGTAAATTAAATGGGAAACTGTGATAAAAAATGAAAACCTGCCCATGATAGTAATGATTAGATATATTTGCTGTGTTTTGTACAGAAACCACTTTTTGTCTTGGCTACATCATGCCCCCCAGAGAGTAAAAACTGTGATCCATTTCCTGGGGCTGGTGTAAAGTGGCCTGGCTGCCTTGCTCCAAGGGAAACATCCATGTTTTGTGTGCAGCTGAGGATCTGCCAGTTCTCTCATTCATTCTAACAGCTCGACACTGAAGGTTTCACATGCAGAAAAAGAAGAGTCAGGGCCAGTTCCTGTGCCTGTATAAGCCCCTCCTTGGACAGTTTAACCTAGACTTGAGAGAGACCCCTGCTCAAATGGTTATTTGGGTTTCCTGGTTGGCTCAGCCCCTGAAATAAAGGTGCCTAGTTTTATTTACAGATTTAGCCTAGCTCATGGCTATGGATCTAAAGGCTGGAGCTGCTGAAAGAGGAGTAGCCGCCACAGAAGGCATTACAAGCCCCCAGCAAGAAACACCCAGGACTTTCCTCGCCCCTCTATTGTGTGCATAGTGTTTTTGCAGCTTGTACTGCTCCATCTCCTGTGCTTGTTTTCTCCCTCTCTGGGAAGTGCTGCCTGCACTCTCCCTCTTGGGTTCATGTGCCAAGCTCCTCTGCTAACCAAGGGTTAAAGTAGCCAGAGATGGAGAGAGGAGAGGAGAGGAGAGGAGAGGAGAGGAGAGGATCAGCTAATTAAGAGCAGAGGCAGTGGCAGTGCTTGACGGGTTCTCCTGGCATGCTGACAGGCACCATCAGACTGCCCAGGACAACCTGTGCCAAACAGGCTGGGCTCTTCCACCCATGGATGCCCCAGTGTTCCAAAGCCCTGTGTGAAAGCTTTTCCTTGCTGGAACAGGGTTTGCCACACATGAAGGTGATGCTCAAAGTGCATCAAGAAAATGTGTGGATTTTGTTCTCCTGACTGAGGTTTGGGCTTTCTAGACACAGCATGCCCTGGTATGGGAAGTGTTGGCACAGTGAAGTCTGCAGTAACCCAGGGATGGCATGGGCTCAGTGAATGTTGGCTCCAAGGTGGGGCCAACCCAATGGTTCTCATCACTGTGTGCATTAATAAGTCACAGCTGTTGGGGTCAGCAAGACATCTTTGACTTCCCATTTTCCACTAATCTGTTGGGCAAAAATGATTAAGTAAAATCCCCAGCACAAGCTCATCATGTCACAAACTTCACCAGCAGGTGAGGTGGGTCTGGCACTGCTGGCAGCCTCCAGTAGGAATCCTGACAAATGACATGGGCACTGCATCCGAGCAGCATGTCCCATGTGCTGCAGGGTTTCCTTGTGCACTTCCCCATATGGTGGCTGAGTTTCTGCATTTCTCAGCTGAAATCAGCTGCTCTGTTGAGTATTTTGGCAGTGCACTCCAGGGGGGGATCTCTGGAGCAGGGCAGCACTCCACATTTGGACATCAGCACCCACAAATCATCACAGAATGGTTTGGGCTGGAAGGGTCCATAAAAAGATCATCCAGTTCCATCCCCTGCCATGGGCGGGTAGCAATGTGCCACATTGCTGCTTTGCCTTAGGGCAGGCAGGAAGCCCACGTGTTAGGGGTGACATTTTCCTTCTTTTAGTGTCTCCAGTTCAATCTGTGCCAGACATGTATTTGTTCCTCTCACGGCATCCTGCCCCTAACGTTTCACAAGACCTTTCCTAATTTTTCTCAAAAAATTTGCCACCTGAGAAATAATTTAAGACAAGAGAGTTTATTCCCTGAGTTTGACAATCACTTCATGGCCCAGGGAGGAAGGATGCAAAGTAAAAGTCAGGGAGGGGATCTGTCTCACTGGGGCAGTGCTGTCTTCATAACATAAATTGGCTTTCCTCTGAGGCTAAAACTCTGAGACAGAAAGAAACCAAGAGCGGAACTTCTGCAATTGGCAGGTTTTCCTCTTCCAAGGTCAGCTGTGATGATGCTTGGAGAGTGCTTTGCTCTTTGTGGCAGTTTTGCCTATTGCTGCTGTGTGTACAAAGGACCATCTGGAAATCTGTTCCCAGCTTTAGCAAGGGCTGACAGGGAGTTCTGTTCACTGGGCCCATGTTTGCTGCTGGCTGCAGCAGCTCCACATTGAGCACACCTGGGCTCCCCCTTGTACCCCAACAAGGCAGGGTCTGGCTCCAGTCCTGTGTCAGGGCATGCACAAAGTCTTGAGCCTCCCCAGGAATTTCCAGCCTCTTTTAGTCACAGGGTTTGGAGTGGTTCTGGTTTTTGGGGTGTTCATTTTCCCATCTCTTTTTTTGCTTCCTGTGGCTGTTGAGCTCAGCTTTTGTTTTATGTGTTCAGGAGTACAGGAGTGTGTTTCATTTTCCAGAATAGAAAACGCTCAGAGGTGTAATGAGGTCCTTCCACAGTATTTAATTATCCATAATTAAAGGCATCTACACAAAGCAGCAGATTTTCAAAGACTATTCCTGTGTTACATTGCTAATGAATTAAGTAATTAATTGGCATTGAAAAAAATACAATGGGAAACATCAATCTTTTAAAGTAAAGCATTTTTTAGGGGTTTTATAAAATCATTAACTCATATCAGGTCAGTAGCTGTTCTAATGTCTAAATCCCTCTTCTGGCTTTAAAAAAAAACCTCTAAGGCACAGAATGAACGTGGGAAAAACAAGGCAGGAAATACCAGCTGAAGAGTGTGGGAACACCCAGAAAGGAGGAGTTTTTGGAAGTCATTGTCCATCACTTTGCCACCCTGTCCCACAGTTCCTTCCCTCTGCCAATAAGGTGTGAACCAATTCCCATCACACTTGAGAAGGCAGGTTGCAGCCTCAAACCTTCTTGTTGCTGCAAGTCAAATGCAGTTTTCTGCTGGGTTTAGTTTGAATAACCTGCATCTCCTCATGAGTCCCCACTGCCTCTGTGCCTCAGTGTGCCCAGTGCACTTTCCTGTCCCAGTGGGAGGATAGCAGGTTGTAAGCCATTCAGATCCTGTGGTGCCACTGAGACCAGAGGGTGAGCAAGAGGTTCATCCAAGAATCAAGTAATAAAAGCAGAAGAGAAAGGTAACAAAGCATTTGGGAAGTTTGGGCAGGAGGGATGCAGAACCGTGAATATGCACCATAATTTTTCCGCAGCCTTTCATTCCCAGCTGTTACCTCACAGAACAACTGTCCTGTCCCAGCACATCAGCACAATATCACACCTGCCACAGTATAAAGGCCCAGGTGCACTGTGGTTATGCCTTTCGTGGTGACACCCAGACTTATGAGCAAAGGAAAGGACCTTCTTTTTTTCATTAGGTGATTTCATTAAGTGCAACTGTTCCCATGCAAATCCAGCACTGCTCATTTTATTTCTGTCACCAGCCGGACTCTGCACGGCACCATCTGAAAGCATCCTGGAAATGCCATGGATACCATTAAATTCAGGTAGTGGAAGAGCAAAACCTGGGTCAAGACATGGATTACAGCTGCTTCTGCAGCTTCTGGAGAAATCAGGACAGGTCCCAGCAGAAGTGTTTAGGGGCCTGTTTATTCCAGAAGCACCAGCCTCTGCTTGTCTCTTCTGTCGATCAGACTGAGATGTGCCCGTCCTTGCAGTGCTTTGGTCTCCCCATCTGTGTTCTCAAGATCCATCCTGCCCTGCCCCTTCCATTCCCTCCGCCTCCTGTTTCCTCGGGAGATGCAGATTTTGGCACAGCAGTGCCTGTCTCTAACACCACCTTAATGTTTGGGGTGGGGTCAAGGAAGATGTTTTCCTGGTTTTCCTTTTCTGTGCCACAGGCAGGTAATTAAATTCCCCACATAAACTAAGAAATACTGTTTCTGCCATTGTGGTTATTCCATTTCTACAGGTAATCAATCATTTGTATGGATTTGCATAGAAATGGGAGCTTTGCCACTGCAGCCCATCCTAAATTTATAGGGATGGAAACAGGCAGATCCAAAGGCTGATACTGTTAAACACCCTCCAGAAGATCAATCCTTTGACTGGAAGGGGAACCTTTGCTGACTGACTTCAACTTTTAATATTAAATTCCTCTTTCACGTGGGTCTTACCTGCCCATGGCCATCATTTCTGTGTCCATTATCTCAGAGGCCAGGAGGCTGGGAATGGTGGTGGATATTCTGGAGGCCAGGGAGATGGGAATGGTGGTGAAGGCAGCAGGAGATGGGTTCTGGTCAAAGTTAGCAGCAGAAAACCCAACTACTCAAACACAAGCCAAGAGCAGGAAGACATGGTTGTCACAGCAGCTCCTTCCTTACATGGAAAGTTTTATCTTTGCTTTGAAATCTCATTTCTAACACAACCTCGCATTCCAAACCACCGTCAGGAAAATCTGTCACCAGGTGGGAAACACGAGTGGGGCCGCGCTGGTGCCCTCAAAGCGTCACATTCGTGCCATGATAGCAGAAAGGCCTGAGGGCATTTTTCCATCAATTGACCCCATCCCACAGGGATCTGCACTGCAGTGATGATGTTTTCCAGACAGGAGCTGGAGGCTGATCCCAAGCATGTGGTTCCCCACAGCTCAGGAAAGCCCCATTGCCCTGGCAGGGCTTTGTGCCAACAGGCACCGACTGCCTTGCCCAGTGCTGGGTTGGGTTTGCAGCACGCTCCACCTCTAAGGGAACAACCCAGACAAATGTGTAACAATCCTGGCCCTTCCCTTCATTTTTTCGCTCCTGTTTGATACAAAATGAGCCCAGTCACAGTTTCCATTTCATTTATGACTGATCTGAAAAAATCCCCTCACCCCATAAAACATCGCACAGTTGTAGTGACCAAGTTAGATTCAATTCTGGCTTTATATTGAGTTGACATGAAGCCAGCTCTCTTCCATACATCATCTGTGATTGCAGTTAAGCATGAAATACTGTTTTAATTCTTACACCAAATGTGGGATTTTTTCTCTGAAGAAAAAAAGACATAAAAATGTTAAAGTGGGCCATAAAAATCATTATATTTTCACACAAAGTGCAACCAAGAGGCAAAAAAGTTGGCTAAAAGCTCACCAGACCCAGGGAAAAAGTCCTGCTTGTTATTCTTTTGATGTTAACCTTTGCCTTTGAGTGAAGATACCTGGGCAGGGACCACAGGCCTGGTGTTTTGGTATCCAGGGGCTATCTGGGCCCTTATTTTCCTAGGGTGTCCTATTTCACCCTAATTTCACCCTATTTCAGGGTGTCCTCCCACACCTGCCTGCACCAGGAGCTGTGGCTGCTCCTGGCACCTGAGCCAGTGAGGTGAGGGCAGGAGAAACACTACAGCACATTATGCATATATTTCTATTTTTTTTATTTTTCTTCACCTAAAGGTTTAGTCTCTGGAAGGTCCAGCTTCTCTTCCCTTTGGCTGTTGATTTTACTGGTAACATGGTTAGCTGATGCAGTAGTTTAATGGTAGTTCTACTAATGGATTTATTTTAAATTAATTTGTTTGATACCAGCTCACAAAACCCCACCTTACCTCATGCTATGTTTGAAGCATTAAAAAAATGAATGTGCCTTCAGTGCTGTTGGTGTTCATTTTGGGAAGTTTCTATTTAGACAACTTTTTGAAAGCCTGTTACTTACCTGAAAGGTTAAAATTACCTCAGAGTAGCTTTCATTGCCCACAATTACAATTTACCTGCATTAAAAAAAAATCTATGGTATTCTCCCAAAGCTTTATGCTGTCTGCAAGAAGATTTTTAAGAGCTAATCGTGTTTGTTTGCTCAGGTAAATGCTGAAATACACCTTTGTCCCTTAATAGATGGTTACTGCTGGCTTTGAGGTGTTACAGTTTTCCTTTTCCAGCCCAGAGTGTGCACAGTAAAACCTGGCTCAGAAAACCTGCTTTGGATGCACAGTTCCTGCCTATGCAATGCTGGGCCCTTTGCCTTTGCAGGTTTTTTCACCCTACACTAAACTCTTCAGTGCTGATCGAGGTATTTGCACACATAGATCCTTTCAAAATGAAGAGGAATTTGGTATGTAAATCCCATAGGTAACTTTGAAAATGCCAACCTGCATTTTACACTGAAAGGAGAGAGAAAAGCCCTGGATTTACCGAGGAGTCTGAAGCACTGGAAGTTGCTCTTCTGCTGTCTGGGAGCTGATCCATGTGCTGGCCCCTCCAGCCAGGTGAAACTTCCTCGGTTTCACTTCAAGGCTGCCCCCGTTTGGCTGTATGAGTCAGCAGAGTGAATAAAGGGTTATGAATTTGATACCTATTAATTTGCCTGCAGCAGTCCCTAAGCCACAACTGGGTTAGAAATCCAGTCAAATGGGCAGACTGCGGCTGGAGGTTTTGCAGAGAGCTCACAGTGCACTTGGATATGGTCTCAGCTTTGATTTTGGTGCACTTAGGGTCAGAAACAGAGGGGCTGGCTGCACAGGACTGGGGAAAATGTCCATATAGGGAGGCAGATACTATCATCTAAAGCAGTAGGGAATGTACTGCTTGCATTATTTTCATGAGCTTTGCTCCACCATCTCCCTTCCCTAAGGGAGCTGTGCCAAAGGTCTGGGCCAGAGCTCTGCTGCCCCAGCACAGGCAGTGCCCAGGGAAGGGCAGGTTGGACATGACCATCCTGAAGCCATCAGACATCAGAAGCTGTGGCTGCTCCATCCCTGGAAGTGTCCAAGGTCAGGTTGGACAGGGCTTGGAGCAGCCTGGGACCACAGAAGGTGTCCCTGCCCATGGCAGGGGGTGGAGGTGGATGGGCTTTAAGGCCCTTTCCAACCCAAACCATTCTGGGATTCTGTGCTCAGTCCTGGGCTTGATCCCCTGTTGTCCTGCTCATCCCACAAGCACAGCAGATGAGGAGGGGAGTGGGGCTCCACCATTTTCAGCTGGTGTCTTTTATCTGTGGAAGGGACAGTGTCTCCATTTGTCTTGGTGAGGGATGGTGTCCAGCCTGTCCACGGAGCTGGGATCGGTATCGGCGCCCACAGACGTCAAGGCTCCCAAACAGACAGCTTTTAAATTGCACCCATAGATCTTCCCTGCCCCAAAACAGCCCTGCTCCACTATTTAGTGATGCCTGATGTTACATCTCTACATCAAATTAAGTAACAGTGCTATCAATAAGGAGGAGTAATGTGGTGTATTCCCTTCTGGATGTCTCCCTGTCCCTCATTTGTTTGCTGCTGATGATTAAGACGGATAACGAGCCATCAGTATTTTTCTAACTGCAGTGCAAAGCAGTGAGGCCTAAATCAGTCTCTGTCACTGGGTGCCAGCTCACAATTTAGGGAGCTCCAGTGGGGCCCCTGCATTCATGAGACTCCAAGGCAGCAGATATTTGGGATTGTCTGAGCAAAGCCTGGATGATGTGATTCTCTTGGTGTGTGGAGAGCCAGGAGGGGATGTGGAGCCACCAGGAGGTCCCTGTCCCGCTGGGAGCTGCTGCTGAGTTATATTTTCTTTATTGTGTGCCTGCATCACTGGCAAAAGTCAGTGGAACAGCTCCCATTGTCCTGAACTGAGCTTTCCACCTCCCCCTCGCCTTCTTAATGCATTCCTTCTAATGATGGAGGGCTGGCTCAGAGTGAGCAACTTGGATTTAATTTGGACAAGGATCTTGCAGATATATTTGTATTTTAATGCAGAGATTAAATAACTTTTAGGCATCTTCAGGCACCCAGTAGTGAATTACGGCTGGAAAAATCTCTCCTGTAAATAGGCAGTACTTGAGAAGGGCTGTTACCATTGTCTTGTGAGCAGTGAAAAATGCAGGAAGGATGGAAAAGATCTGCAGATCAGCTTCAGAGGAGAGTAATTCTTCAGGGCAGTGGTGTGCACGATTAAAAGCTCATGGATTGTCTAGAAGGTACCACCAGAGGACTCCAGGAGCTGTTAGCCAGAGCCAGCAGGGTTTGTCCCCGAATGAAAAGAGAAAAAGCTCTCATTTTGCAACATTTTACACAACAGAGTGTAACTGAGGGCATTTATTGGAGGCACCATCTCTCCCTGTGTGGCTGGACAGAGGAAGAGTGAACCTTCCCTCTTGGGGTCACCTGGAGGAGGAGACACTTGTTACCAAGGCAGGGAGCCACAGAGTGACAGGACAAGGGGGAATGGGGTTAAACTGACAGCGGCCAAGACTTTCTTTTGGTATTTAAAAATCTCAACAGCAATCAAAAAAAGGGGAGGAGAGCAATTCCTGAGCTTCTGAGCATCAGGGGGTTGGAAGGATGCTGGAGCCACCACTGGCCCACCAGAGGGAGGTTTAATTTGTGGCACTGAGGCTGGCATGGGTTGGTAGATTCAGTTCTTAGTGCCTCCTGAAAATGGAGCAGCATACAGATTTTACTGAGGGGGCAGATGATGCATTGATGCAGTCACTGCATCACAGGAGAGCTCACTGCTGCCTGAGAGCGTGAGCAGGATGAAAAGCAGCTTTCAGACTTGATGAGGTGGGAATGGGGACACTGACCTGAAGCAGTCCCATCTCCAGCCCTGCAGGAGTCTCTGTGCAGGCTGGGTGGTTGGATGATGATGGACTTTGGAGTCCAGGGGTTTCTTTTCCCTAGTGTTTGTCCTGGGAGGAGCTGTGCTCTCTGTAGCCGGGAGCACATGGACATCACCTGCAGGAGCAGGGAGCAGGCAGAGCCACAGCACAGTGCTATCCCTCCTGCCACCACTGGGAGGTGGCAGACCGGGATCAGAGCCGGGTGTAGCTGTGACCTCACAGCCCCACATCCTGGGATCACGGCAGCCCCGTTCCCAATGCACCCTCAGGCTTCAGCCGTGCTCCGAGCCAGGAGCTCCAGCTCTGGCCTCCTTCTAACACCAGAAAGCTTGAGGGTTGTTCTCTTTGGGTGGGGCTCTCAGCTGCCCCTGCAGAGTGTTGCCAAATTTAATTTTCAGCCAGGCAAAGCTCAGCATCACCGGCTGATTTCTTTGTGCCTCACCTCCGGCTTCAGCCGCTGGCCCCTCCTTCCCCCTGGGAGAGGGGGGCTGGCACTCTCCATGAGTGAAAACAAGACTTCTTCCCTCCTCAGCTCCTTAATTAAAGCCACAAATTGAGCTCTTTTCTTGCAATCTGAAGTGATCACATAAATAGCATTGGCAGAGCTAAATGAACATTTGAAAAGATCCTGCAGGATCAGCAGAGAGGAGCGGTGTTAACCTCCAGAAACAGAGGCCAACATTAAAAACAAGATGCTGGTTTTCCTTCCCTTCTGAGCACAGAGTTCAGCCCAGACATGGAAAAAGGCCCAAGATGCAGGCACAGGCAATTTCTTGCCTCTGTAGCAGACCCTGGAAATTCTGCTGGTTTTTTCCCTTTTTTTTCTGTTGGGGATCCACGAGCATCCTTGTGTGGATTCCCAGGGTCATCCTCATTTGGTCACTGCTTTGCAAGGAGTTGTTTCAGTGCTGGAGACTGCATGGCTCATGGTGTGGGATGGGGATGGTGAAGCCTGGCCTCTTTTGCGGAGACATGCAGAGGAAAATCTGCCTTCCCACTGGGAAGGGACTTGGCCATGCTCAGTAGAAACACCTCCCCCAGGCCAGATCACACTGCCAGCAGCAAACCCCTCCCCACCCCGTGTCCAGTTGTGTTCATGGTCGAGCTCCAAAAGCAAAGTCATCGAGCCTCATTCAGCCGAGCGAGCGTCCGGGCGGATGTTCCAGGATGTATCTGTTCCTAAATACCGCCAGGAAACACCTCAGTTTTCCACTTATCCCTTGCAACTTCAATTGTGGGGCACACCACTTGGGAGCCTGAGGGATGGCTGCTGAATTGAGCTGCTATTCAGCAGCTGTCTTAACTAGGCAGATAAGCGTAGCCATCAGCACCTCTCTCCTTGATGGAATCCATTGACTGAATAAGCTAAATTCTCCTGGAGTCAGCTTTAATATTTCCTGAAGGGATGGGGAGGCTTTCAAAGAAGTGGCAGGAGACATATTTTACTGAGGGGAAACTACCGCTCCTGCTGGAATCAGAGGTTGCACAATGAGAAGTTCTGGTGGAGATGAGGAGCTTTGTCTGGGGCAAGATGCTATTCAGGGCACATCTGAATATCACAGTTGGCCTGAAGTGATGCATGCTTGCTGTTTGATTAACATTTGATTTCCTTTTATTGCTTCTCTGCACACACAAAGCTAAATTCAGAGCTGCTGAAAGCCACGGGCAGAGCTGCTGAGTTCAGTAAAAGCCATCTGAGGAGTCACGGGGAGCTGGGGGACGCTGCTGTTCAGCACCAAGTGGCTCCAAGGCATCAGCTCATGGTATTGGAGAGAGCCTGGCCCCTGAATTCTCTCTGGAACAGGGGTGCAGTGCAGCAGGGTCATCACACAATAATCACCTGATCTTCAGCAGATGGTTGCAGAATTTTCCATTATTCTCCCCAAACAACAAACCAAATATGATTTTTTTACGTCTCTCCCATCAAACCAGCATCTGAATGTCCCTAATACATCTCCATAAAAATCTTCACAGCTGTTCTAGCAAATAGCCTGGAGTGCTGCAGGCTTTTATGAGTATTAACTATGTTAAGCAAAGCAAATCTCACTATTACACTGTCTGTGGGAGCAGCAAACTTCTCCCATCAGTCTCCCTGAGCAAGGAAAAAGGGTGATTAGTGTCCTGTTATCATCACAGTCGTGGTTTAAGATGTTTTTACTGAGAGCAGGACGACAGCCCTTGCCCAAAGCAACTTCTTGTTCCTGCTGCTATTATCATAAGTAACCTGATGTGCTTGGCATGTCATCCAGTGTTTCTGAGCAGCATCTTCCTTTGAACAATAATCAAAAACCCCCATACTGCTGTTCTGTGTCATTCTTTGGGGGTTTGATTTGGCAGACCCTGCTCTCATCCAGTTCCTCCAAGCAGCCACGGTGGGAAAAGCTCAGGCCAGTCCTCAGCAGGGCTGGGTTGGGGCCCTGAGCTTTTGAAATGTTGGGAAGGAAAAAGAATATGGGAATATTAGATAATTTAAGAGTGTGTTGAGCTCTGTTGCCTGGCCAAAAAAAAAATAAAAATTGAGATTTGGTTTCTTGCTGTGGGCTCTGGTTGTGGGTTTAAGGGCTGCAGCCCCTCCAAGGCCCATGGCACAGCCATGCAGACCCCCAGGTGATGGAGGTTATCTTCACCAGTAGCTGCCATCTCAACAAATCCCAAAGTTTCTGTATAATTCCCTGGTGACTTGTGCCATGGCACAGAAAATCCTGCTTGGCTGGAGCATATTCTCACCTAAATTCCAGCAGGGCAGGGTTCCTCTCTGAGTGCCTCTTCCTTGTGCCTTCACCATGGGTGTGATGCTCACTGCATCCCACTTTGGACAAACAGGATCCAGTTTTCCTGTGTGAAGGTGGGAGAAGTTTAAATGGGGGAGGAAAAAAAGCAGAGGGGGAGAGGCTGGCTGATGGTGATTGTGCTGGAAAACTGGATTTCAGGCAATGGGAATTGAAGTAGAATTGTCACAAATGCAGTGTGGAAATTTTGCCTTCCGTTAGAAATCCATATTTCTGTAGGGATGGGGACAGCAGTGGGAGAGAGGATGCAATAAAGCTCATCCAGCTCACTGTGGTGAGCAAAAGAAACCCTTTCACTCAGGCAGTGCAGAGGGGGCTATTTTGAGAGAGTGCTGGGAAAGAAAATGCCCAGAGCAGTGGCAGTGTTGGCCCAAATTAAAAGTACTAAAGTCTGTCAGGAGAGAGGCAGAACACCCCACAGGAGGGCAGATGTCAGTAGAGCCCTGGGTCATGTTTTCCTCCATTTTGCTAAAAGCCAAGAAGAAAGAAAACAAATCCAATTGATGCATTTTTTCCCTCAGTTCAGCCTCTGACTACAGCTCCTCCCTTGGGTGTGCCCAGGTGAGCCTGGCCATCCCAGGGGTGCTGGGTGCTGCTCCAGCCAGGGCTGGTCTGCAGTCCCTGTGCTTTATCCAACACAGCTGTCATTCTCCCCCTTTGCCTTTACCCAGCCCTTTTGGGGCAGGTGAAGTATCCCAAGGATTTTCTCTTAGACACTGAGATGCTTGCCAGCTCCTTCCAGGCTCAACAGATGTCAGGGACCAGAGGGGCAGAGCATTAGTGTTTAATTACAGAGGGGCAGATCATTAGTGTTTAATTACAGATTTGCAGAGTTGCCCCATGTCCTTGGCTGGGGAAGGGACATTGCTGTGCTGCTGTCCCCAGCCCCCTCCAGTGGGGGCCTCAGAGGCACAGGTGATGTTTTTAGCACATCCTCCTCCTCTTTCCTTCAGTGTCTGCTTTCTGCTCCTCCCTGTCCCTGGGGCATTAATGAGGGGTATTTACTGATGATTTTATTTCCATATGATCCCCTGGGGAAGTTTAGGAAGGAGAAGAGACCTGGGACTGCAGGGAGGAGGAAGGGCAGCCAAGGAATGGATAGATGAGCAGGATAAAGGAAAAATAAGCTTTTTCCCAGTTGGCAGCACCCCATCAGCCAGTCCCAACACCATCACCCTGATCCCTGCACCACTGGGGTGCCAAAGTCCCATGAGAGAGGTTTTGAGTCCCAAAAGTCTGTCTGGGAGGCAAAGCTGACTCACCTGTGAGTGAGCAAACCCGCTGGCTCCCTCACTGTCTGCCTCCCACCTGTTCCCAGCCCCCGGAATGGGCTGGCAGTGCTGTAAATCCAGGCAAAGCTGTGTCTGGAGACGTGCGTGGGTGTGGAGGCAGCACTGGCCTCTCAGATGAGATACTTAACAGGTAGGGCAAGAAGAGGGAGATGATCTTCCCCTTTTCTTGCCAACCTAATCTCCAGAGGAAGCTTTTTGTTTCTATTTCAATGAAGAGGAGTGTTTTGCTCTGGGAGTGCAGAGGAGGCTGTTGTGTGGAGACTGCCCACCCTGGGCATCCCGGACATCCACAGGCGGTTGGAGCATCCCAGGTACTGATTTCACCTTCAGATACAGCCAGATGCACTCATTGGAATTTTTATGGCATTTGAACCCTGGACATTTAACAGCAGCAGATGACCTGACAGCAACACCCTGGCAACACCCTGATCCATCATAACACACCCCCACCCACCGGCTCCAGTGGTGAAGAGCACAGGCAGTGGCACAGCCAGCACAGGGACTCAAAGGCTCTGGGGAAATATGACAACTTCATTGGGTTGCCAGAGACATAACAGAGGTGGAATCACAGCCTTTCCAGCCAGGATGGTGTCTTCCAGACAAACATCAAATTGGGAAATCTTCAGCTCCAGACCAAAACAGGTCATGACTTCTTTAACCTCATGCCTGCAAGGACAAACACAGATACCACGTGTGCATGTGTAGAGTTTGACTGTTCTGTTCATTCTCCTGGCTGGTAGCTCCTGGTTTTAAAGTTCTTTGCAGTTTGTAATGGTTGAGGCTGGAGGAGCTCTTTGGAGCTTGTACAGCTCAAAGCCCAGCTCACAGCAGCCTTAAAACATCCCCACTCCCAGGGCTCTCCACTGCCAGCAGCCCTGTGTCACCTGTGCTCTGGCTTAGCAAGTGCAGTGGAATCTCCCTGTCAGGAGTAAAAGCCGGCTGATTCCTGGAATCCTGATGGAATTCACTCGAGGAGGAGGCAGCATGGAGCAGCACAGACCTTCCAAGTGCCACAGCCTGCCTTCCCAGGCCCTGCCCATGGAGGAGCAGCAGCCCTGGGGTACACCCTGTCACCCCAAATTCTGTACAGGAGCCATCCAAGGCATCTTTGGCCCTTCTGATGAAGATGGATGTGAAATGTTGCTGTAGAGCTGCCTTTGAAGGGCCCTTTAAGGAAGACAGGAGGGTGCTGAAACACAAGTGACACTCAAGCACCCTGAACTGTCTGGTTAAGCCCAGCCCTGCCAGACTCGTGGCCTGTTCCACAAAGGGTCCTGAGGAGAACCTTACTGGAGTCAGGGCACCCATAAATAACTCTCTGAGACTATAAAAGGTGGGACCCTGGCACTGGGCTACAGCTCAGCCTGTTTCCAGCCTCCTAAAGGACCCTGTTTCCCTTTCCCAGCCTTTAGCCTAGGACTTAAGGAACGACTTGCCCATAATTCCATGTCTGTACATGCTCTTACCTTTGGAATGCACCTCATGCACTGGAGGCATAGATTAAACCCTGTGGCCAGTCAAGGGGTGACATTTCAGAGCAGCACTTGAGCCACAAAACACTTTCCAAATGTCTTTATGCTTCCCCAGTGCCACCAGTGTGACTGCCTTGAATTTGTTGTGTGTGCTGCTGGCTCTGACATTAATTCCTGGCACTAAGTGGTGAAGGAGTAAGAGGAGGAGAGAGTTGCAGAGGGAGAGATGAGCAGTGGATATTTGTGGGGCTTTTATGAAGAGGAGAAAAAGGCTTTAAGATCCCTTCCAACCCAACTATTCTATGACTGGGAAATAAGATCCTTGCTGACTTCTGCTGCTCAGCTTTGATACTGTGTGATGAAGAAGCCAAAAAAAAAAAAAAAAAAAAAAAAAAAAAAAAAAAAAAAAAACCACCCACCAAAACTGATTTTCTGATTTTATCAGAAAGCTTATTTGAGAGCTGATGCAATAATTTTTGGTTAATAGCTCCAAGCTGGTGGGAGTCCTTGGGGTTACCGGGTGTTGGAGTCAATGGCCCTAGGGCAGGGACTGGCCCCTGCAGCTCCCTGCAGGCTCACCAGGCTGGAGCAGTGAGGGCTGGGCTGTGTCTTCATGCTTGTCCTCATGGTCTTGTCCATCCTGTGGCCAAAATTTAAGGAGAAAGAGGTTCTGAATTAGTGGTCAACCGAGTAGAAAAAGCTGAGTGCCAATGCCATTTGTTCAAGGGCTGAGTGCAGAAACAGAGAGGAAAGTTTCAAAGGCCTTTTTTTTTTTTTTTTTCCTTTACTGCTTGAGGGCAACCAAAAAATGAGAGAAAGGATTGCTGTGGGTCCAAGGCTGGGCACTGAGCAAGGTGGGAGCATTGCAGCAGATTTTGGCAGTAGCAGTGGCACAGCCAGAGCCCAGCACAGGGCTGGCACTGGGTCCCTGCCTGTCCCATGCTCAGAGCAGAGCTGCTGCCGCCTCCGGTGCAAACACAGAGTATTTATTTACCCTGTTCCCCCCGTGTGTCTCTGCAGGTCCCAACTGCTTTGCGGGCACCACGATCATTCCCGCGGGCATCGAGGTGAAGGTGGACGACTGCAACATCTGCCACTGCCACAACGGGGACTGGTGGAAGCCGGCGCAGTGCTCCAAGCGGGAGTGCCAGGGCAAGCAGGCTCTGTAGCACCCCTGGCCAGCAGCCCGCTCATGGTGATGATGGTGACGAAGGAACCGCTCAGATGCTGCCCACGTGTCCACCCTCCCTCCAGCTGCAGCAGGGTCCCCAACAAACCCTGCGGGGGTGCCACACGAGCAGAGACAGGGGCTCCCCATGCCCCCTGCTGCTGCTGTCCCCCTTCACACACTCCGTGCCTGGTGTCCAGGTATCTGCTCTGCTGGGGGAATCCCCAGGGCTGGGACTGGGGGAGGACAGCAGGAAAACAGCCCGTGCACGTTCCTGGCCTGGCCGTGCCTCCCAGGCACCAATCGATTCACTGCTCTCACTTTCTACACTGTGGATCGTGGGGTTTTTCACATTTATTTATTTGAAGAGGTTTTGCTATTGTGAGATTTTTTTTTAAGTCTCTTCCTAAGCTGGGATCATTGGGACAATACAGCTGTGAGTGGAGCAATAGATGGAGCATTTTTTTGTGTCTGTAAGTGCAGGTGGCACTAAGGACAGGAGGGAGGTAGAAATTAAAAGGGATGGGGGGGTTAAAAACAAACCCAACTGGAATGTAACCTGCAGCAGGACTGAGGTAGATGCACAGGTATAGACCAGACAGCTGAGACACAAAGCTGTATCTGTGTTACACTTTCTCCACTGAGTGGGGACAATAAAGTCAAAGACACCTACACAGTCCACGTGACCTTGATGGGAGCAGAGCCCACAGCAGCTGCATGGGCAGGCTGGGGCAGCCAACCAGAAGGTGCTCCATGAAAGCAACATCTTACCTGGCTTGTCTGTGTGTGATTCCTGGCTGGGGCATTGGTGGAGCAGAGGCAAGAGGGCCCCACCTGTTCCTGGTTCCTGGGCTGAGCATGTGCTCTCCTGCCTTGTCCCATCCCGAGGCTGCTCTCGCTGGAGCCAAGGGCGGTGTGTCATTGCCTCCAGCGACAGCAGGTCACAATTAAAATACGGGATCACCCCACCCTGGAGGTTTACAGGAACGTCCCATGGCTGTGGCAGCACTAAACTGGCTCAGCTGGCAGGTAAGACCCTTTGCTGGAGTGGAGGGAGCAGCCCTGGCTCTCCCTGGGAGCATCCACACTGCCGGTGATAAAGCAAGTCATGGTGCAGCTGGGCTGGGCTGGGCTCCTGTGAGGGCTCTCTCAAAAGCAGCTGCTTTCTGTGCCTGCCTGCCAGGAGCAGAGTCCCCAGCAGCCAAGGGTCCCCACTGGGCTTCCAGCACTGGGACCTCCTGCTTCCTCAGGCTGCAGCTTCCAGGTGACACTGTGAAAGAAAAGCCACCAATGTCATCTCCCTGCCCTGCCTGCCCAGGCCAGCACAGGGCCTTTCCCATCACTGTCCACATTTGCTTCCCTGCTTTTTGGTCAGTGCCACGGGGGTGGTGCTGACTTTGTTCAGAGTTCAGACTCCAGTCCAGCACCTGCTCTCAACAGTGACAGCAGCAAATCCTCCCCAAAGCAGATCAGCACATCAGGCTCGGTTTATACACATTGTTGCCTTTATATTTTATTTCTTCCCCATGTTGGTGTTTTCCTGGAGGGCAGGGGTGGGAGGAGCACTTGGCACAGCAGCTGCTGTCCTGGGGCTGGGCACTGGCTCCCTGCAGGCCGAGCTGGAACCATCTGAGACGTCATCACCACATTTCTCTGTAAGCTGTTGCCTGTCAATGACTATCCAGTTTCAAAACTTTCAAACAATAGTGTGCCTGAAACTAGTGAGAAAAAAAAATCTGTACAAATGGGAGGGAGGGGTCCTAGAAACAACATTTGATGTGTAAAAGACTATATTATTAAAAAATTATTTTGTTAAATATAAAGTGTGTGAACCAGCAAAAAAACCCCAAAATTATATATTTGTGGTGTATTTTACTCTGCTGATCATCAGCTTCTCAAGCTCCCAATTGCCCATCTCATCCCTTGCTCCAGTTCCTGTCTCTGAAGAGTGTTGGTGAGTGCAGCTGGGCTAGGGAGAGCAGGTACAGAGCTGGAAGTATCCATGAGAATCCCATGGATGGGATGGGTTGCTCAGGGAGTGTCTCAGCAGTAACTCAGTAAACCAGTTTTGCTTTGCCAAACCAGGATTCCTGTTTGTGGAGCTGCCATGGACCAACACTGCTCCCAGGCTCTCTCTTTAACCTCTGTCTGCTTTTTTATTACTTTTCCTGGTGCCATTTTACATTTGATGCCATTTCCTGAACGTGGAAATTTGCTTTCAGTTCACAAACTCCATTTGGTACCTCCAGATGCATCATTATTTACTCTGATTAGTAGTTACTCTAATTAATTACAGCTTAATTACTGTAGTTAATGTTTGTACAGTGCTTGGAACAAGTACAGCACTATACGTGCCACATATTATTATTTTCTTCGTTATTAATTAAGCCCCATCTCCGTTCCATGCTGTGCTACTTCATTATTTCCCAAGGAGTCACAGTAGTGCCCTTATTCCCACCCAGGAGTACTTTTGTCCCAGCTGCCAGTGGGATGCTGCAGGGCTGGATTGCCATGGGAAGAGCAGTGGGATTGCTAAGGAACATGGGAATGCTCAGGATTTTGCCCTTCACTCTTGAACTGTGAATAAAAAAAAGGGGAAAAGGGACAGCTGGAGGGCAACCCCTTGAGCCCAAGGACCTGCCCAGGGAGCTGGAGTGTGCTCTGGGTCACATGAGGGAAATCCCTGCAGATCCCATCCTGGATGTGTCTGCAAGGTCTCCATGGCTCAGACTGTAGAAGGGAATCTGATTCCCCCAAATCCAGAAGTGTCAGACACAGCCCCACTGAGGGATCCCACAGCTCTCCCCAAGCACCAGGGTGTCACTGGGACAAGGACTGGGGCCACAGGGAGAAGTGAAGGGCACCCATCATTGCCTAGGAAAACTTCCACTGCTCATGTGGAAGAGCTGCCAGTCATGGGGTGGGCAGTGTCTCCACAGCACTGGGGGTGCCATAACCCAAAAATCATTGGCAGCACTGCTTCCCATCAGCCTCTCCCAGGCCAGGATGGATCCAGAACTGAAATCCCATTAGACACTCTCCAAATACACTACAGAATTTCATCCTCATCCCAATCCCTTTTTTTTTTTTTTTTTTTTTTTTTTTTTTTTAATGTTGTAGTTCATTTCTTCCTTTAATTAATCACAGCTCTGGGCCAGCCAGACCCATTAACTACTCTTCTCATTTAGACCTTTCAGAGATGCAGTTGCAGATGCAATTTAATTTGTTGACCTGTGATCGATAGCAATTAATACCAACTCTTTAATCTTGTTGAAAGGTTCATCTTGGGCTCCCAGAGGCTGCCAGCTGAAGGAAAAGGTGCCAGGTACATGTGTTATCAGATGGGGGAGCACAACCTCCTCCTTGGGCACCGTCCTCCCCGTGCCCCCAGGCTGGCACTCTTGAAAGTACAACAGGTATTTGTGGGATATGGAGAAGAGGAGGTGGATGAAGGTGAGGGAAGATGCTGAGGGGTAAAGAAGAGCAAGGGGCTTGGAAGGGCAGAAAGTAGGGGAAGGTAGAGTTGATGGGTTGGAAAAATGAGGGGAGATAGAAATGGAACAGCCGAGCAGATATGGCTGGAAAAGGAGCCAGAAGGACTTGAACTGGAGGAAAGAGGAGGTCAACAGCTCAGAGGCCACACCTTCAGCAGGAGCAACAGTGAATTTTGCAGAAGAACAGACCCAGAGTCAGAAAAAGTCCTTCCTCTTAGGGTCCTTACACCCAAACCTCGCTGATGTGATGCCATCTTTTGCCTCCCAAATGCAGCAGCTGTGTACAGCTCCCTCCTCCTGGCAGTGGGAAAGCCCATCCCAGGAGCATCACCTTTCCCTGTCCTCATTAATATGCCATTAGTCAAGATTGTTTTATAATTAGAGAATGATTTCCTGCACACTCCAGGGGGAATGACTCAGCTCCGGAGCACAGCAGGGCAATGTCTTTCTCCCCCAGGAAGCTCCAAATCAGGCTAAGCCTGGGAAAATCCCAAACTTTGGGCACTCCCCATCCTGCCAGTGCTCCAGAGGCAGCAGCACTCAGTGGCTGCAGTGGCACACAGAGAGCTGAGTGCACTGGTGACCGTCCCCTGGATGCCACTGCAGCAACCCCTGTCCAGCCACAGCTCTGCCAGAGGTAAAAGCAAAGAGCAAATCCCAGGACTGCAGCACAGCAAGAACAATAAAGTGTTTCTCTTTGGTGGTTGTTAAAGGGGAAAGAGGGCCCATGTGGATACAGGGCAAGTGAATGCCCTTTACATAGCTAAAGGACATGGGTTTGCAACAGCAAGTCAATAGAGAAAATGAAAAATTTATCAAGAATCCACCTTTCTTGTGGTGTGGAAGCTTAGCCTTTAAAACACAGGGGATGGAAGGCATGGAGAGGAATTGCCTGTATTTATATATTTAGGATCAGAGAATGGTTTGGGTTGGAAGCTTTCAAGGGCCATCTAATATACCATATGGATTTGTTTGTATTTGCAGATTGGCTACCATTTTTTCTTTAAAAGAAAGTGTATTCTTACCATGACTAAGTCCATCCCATAAAGAACTGTACTCTCAGAAGATGCCAGTTCATGCCCCACTCAGGCACACACAGACAGAAGGATAATAACACACTAGGAAATTGGAAGGAAAGACAAAACCCAGTACAGAAGCTAAGCCAGGCTCCTTTGGGATGGCCCAGAACGAGATGGGGTCTCTGCCAGCACTGAGTGGTCTCATCCCTGGGGCAGGTGGTGGCTGCACCCTTTGGGCAGGCAGCTGGGTCTCATCCAGGGCTGCTCAAGGGATACACAGAGCCTCTCCCTTCTCAGTTCATGTCCCCTGACTGTGCTGGCTCCCCTGGGGCCACTGTTTCATAGACTCAGGGAATGGTGTGGGTTGGAAGGGACCTTAGAAATCATCCCATTGGGCAGGGACACCTTCCACTGTCCCAGGGGCTCCAAGCTCCCGTGTCCAATCCGGCCTGGGACACTTCCAGGGATCCAGGGACAGCCACAGCTTCTCTGGGTACCCTGTGCCAGGGCCTCATCACCCTCTCAGGGAAGAGATAGCTGGATTTAATTAATGAATTATTTCAATTAGTTATCGGCATCCCTGTGAGCTGTGAGCTGATATTTTCTTGGCACTGGATTTCCCTTGGCAGGGGTGTGGGTATGGTAGCACCAAGTGATGCTCTCTGACAATTCCAGGGCATCCTTCCCTACACAGCCTTCCTGATCCTCAGCTCATGGAGCAGCCCTGGAGCTGGGAGCTGTGCCTGACCCTTTCTGCACGTCACCCCAAATGCTGGTGGCCCAAGCAGGCAGCTGAATGGAGCCTTCCTGGTGTTGGCATCAGATACAGGAGATGGTGATCTGGGGAAAGGACAGGGGGAGAGGCAGAGCAATGTGAACTATTAGACTTGTTTCAGTGGGACAAAGCAAGATTTCAGTAATAATTAATGCCACTATTAAAGATCCTCATTTAGACTGCAAGGCATCTGGCACTGGGAAGGACACAGTGAAGGTACTTTTGGTCATTAAACAGACACAATGTTCCATGCTGCTGTTGTCTTGACAGTGATAACCCATGAAAGCTTGAAGAGAAACCACCAGCCTATTCTCCCTCCCAGTTTCCATAGGGATTATCCTGTTACCCATATGGATTGTCTCTTCAGGTATCCCAGTGGTGCCTTGGCTCTGTGTTTGGAGAAACAGCCAAATCCAAGCCTAGGGAGTTTGGAAAGAAAAATCTTGTGAATCTGGAAGGCAAAACCCTAAGGAAGCTGGTGAAAAACGGGGCTCACCATGCTTTAAATTGTCCTTCCAAATGATGTGTGACGATCACAGATTCTCAGAATAGTTTGGGTTGGAAGGGATTTTCAAAGTCCATCTACTCCAACCCCTTGAATGAGCAGGGACACTTTCCATTAGACCAAGTTGCTCAGAGCTCCATCCAACCTGGCCTTGAATGTTTCCAGGGATGGAGCAGCCACCACCTCTGGGCAGCCCATGCCACGACTCATGGCAAAAACCATCTTCCTTATATCCAGTATAAACTGACCCTCCTTCAGTGTAAAACCATCACCACTTGTGTAACAGGCTGAGATGATGGGGGACACTGCAGACAGGAGCATCCCACCAGCAGCAGGCTCTGCCTATTGCAGCCTCAGGTCCTACCCTGGAGGACTTTGGGAAAGGCTGCAATAAAGCCAGGGTGAGGAGTTCAGCTGGGGTGGTGAAAAGTGTGGCCTGGAGTGCTTGTACCATCCCCAACACTGCCACCAAGATCTTGGCTAATAAACACCACTTTGGTTAAAGAGACAGGGAGCAGTGGTCATTGCTCTTTTCATTGCTTACCTGACTTGGTGAATGCAACCTCTGCCTTGCCCAAACAGTGTTCTGGACTACCCAGGGCCCGGCTTTCTTCCTATAACTTGGCTGTGTTTGCCTTTTCTCTCCTTTTTTTTTTTTTTTTTTTTTTTTTCAAAGGACAAAAGCTTTGGGAAAGTGAAGAGATAAAAATGTGAAGAACTTGCTCTCCTGCAAATAATCCACTCCCATACACGCTGAAAGGCTCATTTTGCAGTCCATTAAGCTGGAGTTAATGCAGGTAGAGCATGTCTGGCATTGAGAGGATGGTAAAGGTTTCGGGGTTTAATTTTACTCAGATGGAAAATCCTATACATTCCTGGCTGGTGTTGGCACTTGTGCAGAGCAGCAAACAGGCCCCACAGGAAGCATGAGGCCAAGATTAAAGCACTTCTAAGTCAAGATCCTGCGATACCCACAGCAGCAATTTCCCATTGTACTGTGAATCTTCCCGCACTTTATTGGCACGGATAGAAGCCATGAGCCAAAGGGCTGCGTGGGGACCCATTGGAGCTGCAGATGGTTTTAAATCCCCATACCTTTCCCTGGATTCAAGGTTATCCTCCAGGCTGGCTGTGGGCCTGGGCACTTGGGCTAATTGCATTTCCAAACAAACAGCACTGCCCCTCCCTGCCCCGCCTGCGTGGAGGGAAAGCAAATGGAGACGTGCCTGGATAATCAAGTGTGTTTGTTACCACGCTGTGAAGCTCCCCGGGATATTTAAGCCCTCCTAAAGAACATCCTAAATCCCACTGCTTTTGTCAGCAGCGTGAAAAACAATGAATGGAAGGAGGTGCAGGCACTTCGGGCAAGGGAGCAGGAGGCACTTAGGGAGAGACAATCCTTAAAATCATGGCTCAAGTGCCATGAGACCACGGGGGTTCCCTGTCTGTTCCTCTTGGTACTCTGAGAAGATCCAAGGCTGGTCTCCATCCAGCTGGAGCACGGGGACCAAATTGGCACCGTTGGCAGTCCCACCTCTCCGCCTCCTTCTGGATTTGAGACAGTGGATCACAAACCAAAGCCATCATTTCCTAGGCCTAGGTTTGTATGCTGCCTGTGAGTGTGATGCCTTCCAGCAGGAATACAGGAACTTTCTTCTGTGAAATCACGTTAAGAGCAGAAATAAGAAATTCCCAAATGGATACAAGATCCTGCAGGTCAGGTCAGCATAGAAATAGAAGTCTGGGTGGATGCACACCTGAATTCCTGACCACTGAAGCATCCTCTGAGGGAGTTACCCCAGCAAGGGAAGTGTCACTGCCCCAGGCTTGCCCAGCAGGGCACACAGAGGCTTTGAGAAACCCACCCACACCACAGACTTGTTCTGTCATTGTGTCAGACACGCTCTCAAAGTAGTATTACCCAACCATGGCATTTGGCCTTAAATTTGAGACTAAAAACACTCTTTAGAGAATAAAAACACCTGTAGAACATAACACATAGCAAAGATTCTGCTACCTCCATGTGCAGGGGCCACCAGTGCTGGGGGGAAGCCTCGAGGCATCACAGCCTGTTACCTATGAAGAGAAAAGAGAAACCAACAAAATGTGAAAAGAAAGAAACATGAAGGCAATTGAGCCACATTTCCTTCAAACAAACAGAAATTTGGACCAGAACCTGGCCTGTAGAAGATGCAGGGGTAAAAACTGGCCTCATGAGAAGATGTTACATCCAGCACCAACAAGAGCAGGAATCTCTCCCCATTCCCAAGACATGATCTTAAAAGCTTCATTCCCCACAGGAAATTATTCCCAAGACAAGAGGCCACTCTGTCCAATTTTCTCATATCTATTTGGTGATAAATGTATCTTATTCCACTGCCAGGTAATCTGCACTGCCTCTCAGGCCCTAGAAACCTGTGCCTTTTGCAGGTAGAAGTGACCTTGGTACTTTTCCAGGTGTTACTTGGATGCACTGAGTAATACCAGAGTGACAAAGGCTGGAAATGCAATATCAGGATAGGTCATGCCAAAAGTCAGGACAATCTAGTGACATTAAATTAGTGCACAGACTCAAATTCCTAAAGAGAAGCAGCTGCTAGAAAAGTGATGCAACTATCAATGCAACCTATTATTGAGTTTTATTCTTGCTATGTTTTTATTAATCAATTTTTCATCCTTGCCCTGCTGTGGAAATTCTGCACAATAAAGGGCGAGGGCTCACTCACCTGCAAAACAAGAGCTTTGTGGCCTGGCCTGAAATAGATCATTTGCAACAACAAGAAGTGCTATTAATAATGTTTGGGGGCTAGGAAATCACAGGGAGCTGTGCTTCATATCACTGCAAGAGAGCTAACTTTGGGCAGGAAAATGAAATGTTAACCAAAAAGCCATTTCCAAGAGAAATAGTCCCTCTGTACATCATCAAACTAATAAAAGTTACATGCAGTCATGTAACAGAGGGAAATTCTTCCTTCTCCTGGTCACAAATCATTTTAACCCCATTTCTTGGTGTTCTCAGGCTCAGAACACAATTGCAGGCTTCTGTCAGCTTTGTTGGTGAATTTATGCAGCTCTTTAGTGCTCACCTATTTCTCATCTCGGTCTTTCTCGTTAGTGAATCACAGAAGCATTAATTAACTTTTAAGAGGCAGATAGTAGGTTTGTTTCTTCTTCTGTGGATCACTGAATCAAAGGTGGGCCTGAGTTGTTCAGTTATAAGTGGAAATCCAGAAATGGAGAACAGTTACAGTTCCAGGTTGTGCTTTATGCAGCAGGGAACATTTTCATATAAAATTTTACATGAAAAGAAGGGATCTAAAGGAGCATCCATTTCCAGAATGAGCCTGGCCTTTACCAGCTCTCCTGCAGATGCCTTACAAGCTGGTTGTTTTTTTTTTGTGGAAAATAAAACCTATTGCAGTGACTGAAGAGGAACACAGCGCTTTGGAAAACCTGATGAAGGGATCAGGTTGCTGGCACTCTTGGCAGCAAATGGAAAGGAAAATCTGGACATGGGGGCTGCTCTTTGGTCTTGGTTTGGTCTTGGTGAGTGAGGAGAGCAAGAGCTCTGGCATGCACAGCCATGGTCCTGCACAGCTTCACACTCTGGGAGAGGAATGGCCTGGCTTGGACCTTAAAGCCCATTCAGTTCCACCCCCTGCCATGGGCAGGGACACCTTCCACTATCCCAGGTTGCTCCAAGTCCTGTCCAGCCTGGCCTGGAACACTTGCAGGGGTGGGGAAGCCACAGCTTCTCTGGGCACCCTATGCCAGGGCCTCACCAGAGAAGAATTCCTGACTAATCTAAACCTGCCCTCTGTCAGTTTGAAGCCATCACCCCTTGTCCTATCACCATGGCAGTAAATGGCTTGTGCAGAAGGAGTTTGAATGCTCAGGGTGAACAGCTGTATTTTATGGGTTCATATAAAATCTCCATCCATTATTATTGAAACAATAAACACTGTAGGCTCAGCACTTCTGAAAGGTTTGTGGTGTTTTCAAGACTGAACTGAGATGGAGGAAACCAAAATAGCCAAAGTACTTTGATGTGACTAACTCCAGGGCTCAGGCAGGGGTGCCACAGGATCCTGACCTTGATGCCAGCCACCAGGATGGCAGAAAATGCACAATAACAGAATCACCATTTTGGTTGGAAAGGACCTCTAAGACCATCGAGTCCATCTTGTGACCGATCCCTAAAAACAGTGGAAAGCTCCTTCAGGTGGAACAGACCTCTGCCTTCCCCCCAGGCAAACCCTTTGATGGGCACAAATCACTGTGTATGTGCCACCTTTCTAAATGAAATGTTGCTGCAGTCACAGGCCTCAAGAGCCCCCTGAAGGCATGAGGTCTGATATTTATAATCACTTAATAAACACATGAGAAATGGCACAGTACAGCCCTACATAATCTGTGTGCAATGATCCTTGGTGACAAAGTTTAAGTGACCAAATCCTTTCCCAGGTCTAATGATATTTTGCTCTAGTAAGCCAGTGATATATCTCATATGGCAAAAATAAAGCACTCATGCATAAAATTAATACAGTAAGCTCTGAAGTCATAAAGCTTTCAGTCTGTGATATATGAGATGGGAAAATAACCAACATGCAATTCAAGTTCTCCCAGCACCTTATTCCTGACAGGGTGTAGGGTCACCTGGGCATTGCATGATCAATCCAGGCTGTTCCAGAAGGATTTGAATTGTTAACCAACCAGTTCAGGCACCCATCTGGGCCATGTGCATAAAATGCCCTGAGAGGACACAGGTGGCAGGTTCTCCTCATGGAGGTCAGATGTTTCTGTCCTTTCCAAACCTGCATGAAAAAACTTCCAACAAAATGCTTCCATCCATTTTGCTCCCCTCGTTCCTTTCAGAAGGGCTCATGATGTGACAAAAGGTGTTTGGTCCAAGTCTACCTGCTCAGTTAGCTGGGCCTCTTTCTAGACAAGCTTCCCAATCACACAGCAGAAACAACAATTCCCACATTGGCCTCCAATAAAATTTGGAACAATCTCCTAGAAGTCCTCAAAAAGCATGACAGCAACCTGCACAAGCAGCCTATGCCACAAACTGCTCCCAGAAACACAACCTTATTTTCCACTCCTGTGGAAACACCAACCAGCCACCCCAGGACAGTGGAAGACTCGCTGCTGGTTGTCTGTGAGGGGCTGGACCACAGCTCTGGGCTTGTGTGCTCTGGCAGATTCATAAATTGCACAGCCCTCCAGGAGCTCCTGCAGTGTCCTGGTCTTCTGTCCCAGTGGGAACTGCTGTCCAGGGAAACTTCCCCAGCCACGTTGAGAAGGTGAGGAACCATCCAGAAAGTGAGATCAGGGGAGGAGAATCACCCAGCAGTGCCATGAGTCTGCAGCATGAGGGAGGGTTGCCAAAATGTAACAAATTGCTATTGCAAAACCTGTTCCATGCAGCACCTGGGGCTCAGGAGAGCAGGGCACACAGGTGCAAACACAAACCCCTTCAGAAAGATATCAAAAGAATCACCATAGAATTGTTTGGGTTGAAAGAGACCTTAAAAACTGTCTTGTTTTACTCTCTGCCATGGGCAGGGACACCTTCCCCTATCCCAGATTGCTCCAAGCCTCATGGAGCCTGGCCTTGGACACTTCAGGGTTGGGGAATCCACAGCTCTCTGAGCAGCACATTTACACTCAGCAGTGACAAATATTGCAATCACCTCTCTGTAGGTGTGTTGCACACCTGACTGCAGTAACTCAGGGATCAGAAATGCAGCCCTCTGTAAGAGCACAGACAGTGCTCTCTGTGACTGTGGGTGCAGCACAGACCCCACACGAGGACATGTGGACCCCAGTGTTCTGCAATCCAGGCCATGTTTCAACCAGAAAAATAATTATCCTTTGCATGTGAGACGATCAAAGTGATTAAAAAAAAATCAAACTCCAGCTCCTCAATCAGGAACACTGCCAAGCTATCGAATCAATAGGTTGTTAGATACTTGAAGTATGGGATCATGTGAAAGCTATCAAATGATTTCTTTGTTAATAAACTGCTACAGTAATTACCATTAGAATAGGAAGGGAAAGATATGGATCAGAAATGGAACACTGTGAATGGTTTCTCATTAAGTGAAATTAAAGCCCGTGGAATTTTTTTTCTTTTCTTTTGGCCACGATTCTGCTGCGTTTGAACTTGCAGGCCCAGAGCTGCTCATGCACCCTGCTTTGTATGCCCCCATTTCACCTAAAAATCTTCATGCTGCTGAACCTTCAGTAGAGATAATTTTTTTTGCTTACCTCCTCTTTCCCCACTGGCAAAGGGGGACAGGGAGTGGGGGCTGCAGTCAGTGTATCACAGGCTGTCTCTGCCACTCCTTCCTGTGGGGGCTTCCAGCAGCTTCTCCCGCTCCCAAACCTTACTGTGCAAACCCAACACACACAGAGACAGGAGGCATTGCAGCAGCACCACCCAAATTACTGACTTTCAAAGGTCTGCTGTGCTAAAACAAAAGGTTTCAGTTAGAGAATGTGGCAAACTCATTGAATCATAAACACATCAGGAGGTAAAACAAACAGCCAGCCCCCCTCCAGCCCTCCCACTTGCCACTTGGGATGGTTAGAGTAATAGATTTTTTTCACTGAAACAGCTTGACCTTGTCTAAAATGCACGTCAGAGGATGCAATGAGATACTCACAGGGTTCAGCTTCTCTCTAATTAGTGGGACAGAAACTGTCATGCTGGCTTCAGGGGGAGGAGGGAGAAAAGCACTTGCTGCAGCTGGAGGAACAGTCTGGCTGTCAGAGCTGAGCTGCCCACACAACCATCCTAGCTTTCCTGACATCCTTTACCTTGCACATAGCTGAGAGACCACACAGAAGGAGATGCCAACCAAGTCATCCTGACCAGGTCTCAAAAAACCCAACTCTTTTTAAGAGGAAGAGAAAGCATGTGGAGGCTGGAAAACACCTGAAAGGTATCATTCAACATCCACAAATCCCACTTTACCTGCAGTGCTTAGACAGGACAGTATTAATAGTCCCACAGCTCTGCACATACAGGATTTCAAGTGCTTCCAGACCCTTTCCAGACCTAATGTATTTAATGAAATTGGTTGTCTTCTACCAGCACATAAAGCAGGGGGGGGAAGAGGACTAATGGATGTACATTAACCTTTTGGTAGGAGATTTCCTGATACCAGCTACTAAAGCAAAATGCATTAGAGGGGAACACCTGGAAACCCGGAGTGTGAGATTGCTCTAATGCAGGAATAAGACTGAAATGCTGGAGTGGCCACAGCAAGGACACATGCAAAGGTGCTTACAAGTGCAAGGTGATCAAAGAGAGCTCTCCAGTCTGCTTTGGGCAGAGAAACCCTGCAAAACAGGCTCTGCAGAAGTGAGGACTCACAAAGTGAGTTTGCAGCTGCCCCTTTAGCAGGGGGATTTTGTTGCTCATCCCAAGAGCAAAAAGCTCTTCCATTGCCACATGAATGCTGATGGGCAGTGCAACACAGGAGCTCCTTCCCAAGTTCTTGTGCTGGCCTGGGCAGCACGGAAACAATCATGTTCCTTCTCCAGCAGGTACAAAATTATCTTTAAGATCATCTCTTTGAAGATGAAAGAAATACCAGGAGCAGTCTGGATATAGTGTGAAGCATGAACAGAAGAGGTGAAAGTGACCATGGCAATGAAGAGACAAAATAGCCCCAAATGCCTTTATTTGAGGGTTTCTTCACTTGCTGTGTGTTCTGCTTTGAAACTGTAAGACTTAAGTGCTTTTCTTTCAGTGATGTGAAGAGAAAGGGGAAAGAATGAGACCAGAAGTGAATATATAATACACAAAGACAGCTGAAATAGTTACATTAATGTGCACTAATTATGTGTGGCACTAAGCAGCACATCCCCAGGCCTGGTTAGAGCCTCTCTCCCTGCTGCATTCAGGTGTGTTTACCTGCCATGGCCAAATATTACTGCTCATGCCTGTAGTGCAAGTGCCACCCCAAATTTAACAGATCACTGTGGTGCCATCCAGAGACTGATCCAGAGCCAGCACTGCCTTGCCTGGCCTTCAGCAACTGTGGCTCCTTCCAGCTTGTGGATCACAGTGTGCCACAACCACAGCAGGAGCTGCTGCTGATCTAATCATTCACTCATTTATGTGTGAATTGGGGAGCTTCTACTACATTTTGCATTCACAGCCTGTCTTTCATCCAAATCCTGCTTAAAGTACCTGACTGCACACTCTCCAAACCAAGGGAAAATATAAGACTGTGTCCAGTTCTGGTCCTGATGGATAGCTGAGTGCAGCTGAGCTCACTGTGCCCATCCTTTCTGCACCCAGATTCCCTGCACACTAATAGGGCTTCCTGCTGAAACACATGGGCCCTGTAAGGAGAAAGTAAAAACAAGGTTATGGGCTTTCCCTTGGATTTGACAAATGTAGATGGAATGCAACTAGACCAAATCAAATCCTGACCCCTTTCTGCCCCCTACTTTCTCTGCCTGTTGGTGAGAATCTCCTCAGTGGCCACAGAGGCTGGTAAAAGCCTGAGTGTCCCATGCTGGCCCAGGGTGCAGGGTAGGCACAAACACCCAGGCAGCTCCTTGGGCACATCTGGTGTCCTGCTGATGGCTGGGACACCACAGCTGCAGCCTCTAAGACCCAAACCTGGGTAGGGACAGGCTGCTTCTGAGCCCTAGACACTGCAGCAGCTGCTAAATCTGTGTAGGCAATTCCTCCATCTCTCCTCATTGAGTCAAGGCTAGTTTCATCAAGCATTACAAGAGGCCACTAAAAGCCATCACTGGAAAACCCCCAAATGTTTATTCCAGGCTCTTCCCAGATGTTTCCACCACACCTTGTGCAACAGGTACACAGCAAGCAAAGAACCAGAGGCCAGAAACCTTGTACTATGGGTGGACTGAGCTGGGGAGAACAAACATCTGCCTCTGATTTTGCAGTTAAACAAAACTGTGACTTTAATAAAAGCCTTCCTGCCTACAACCACAGATAAAATTGTTCAAGCTCGGCTGAGCTTAAAACCAGAACCTGGCACCTCTTCAGAATCAAGTTAGTGAGCTTAGGGTAGAAAAATCTTCCCATTCTGACAGATGCAGCTGCTGGGACTCAACTGCTGAGAGCAGGAATGAAGCATTGCATCGGGCACGGGCTCCAGCAAAGCACACGGGGTCAGGGGCAGAATTTGCATTAATAACAATATTGTCTGTAAGAGGGCTTTAGAAACCATGCATGACACCAGGAGTAGCTGGTTTGAATCCAGCCATGCCAGTGACCCTGGCTTTACACAGCCAACCTGAGGGCACATGAACCCTGAGCACAGCCTGGCTCCTTTGCCCTCTCCCAACCCCATCATCTCCTGCTCTCACAAAACAAGCCTGGGGGACACAGCCAGGCAGAGCATATGGCATTCCCTTGCTGCACAAGGGAAGGAAAAGATCCAGCACTGCAGACTTATTGAATTAAACATTATTGTGGCTAATGCAATCAATAAAGCATTGATTGCATTATCCGTATTAATATTTAATTCAATTAAAAGGCTCACCATTTAAAAAAAAATGTTCCTTGAGATCTTTTATACTGCAGAATTAAATTTTGCTAGACCATGAATCCCAGCTAGACCCAAACTACAGCCGATCTGGGTTTCTCCTGGCACCAGCTGCTCAATGCTGACACTTCCAGCAGAGCAGGAAGACCCATTTCCCTGGTCAGGCTGCCAGCAGCACCCAGCACAAACCCTGCAGGGAGACTAGGACCCCACTTCCTTAGGGGATTGGGAGGCACACAGCTGGGTATGGCAATCCAAAAACTCACTTCAGAGGCCTTCCTATTGCAACTGAGCCCCCAGAAGAGGCAGCCTCCCACCTGCTCCGCCCACCAGAGTCTGGCTCTTCTGAGAATTAGCAGTTCACTAAACTAGCAGGAAATTAACCCAACCCCACAGTAGCTAAAGAAATAAGTGCATTTTTATCAGTTCAGCAAGCTGAGCAAGACAGCCAGTTTAGCTGCTGCTTCACATTCCGTTTTTTAATCCCTGTTTTAACCCTGTTGTCACTGTGTACCTGTTTTGCTGCGAGGCTCGAGAAGGGAAGCCCTGCCCTGGCGCAGCCCCCGTGGCAGCGCTGCTGTGCTGGCAGAGCCCCTCCTGCTGCAGTGACTGTCCCTGAGCAGGCACAGCCCCGATAGCGGAACTCCAGACCTGTGCTCGCCAGCTGTGCTCGGCAGGGAAGGACCCTCTCTGCCCCTGGAACTCCCTGGGACATCCAGGGAGGCACTGAACGGCGGTGTTACTCCATAACTCCTCCCAGCCGTGGGGCAGAGCTCTCCCCACCCCCGCTGGAGGCAGACATCCCGAGCCCTGGGTGGCAGCCCCCCCGTGGCCCTCGGCATCTCGGAGCAGGGAATGACAGCAGGGTCTCGCACACGCAGCGGGAGCTAACGGCTCTCTGCTACTTCATCAGACCAGACCTCCTGCCGGGAACTAAATTGAAGCACAGAAAGTGCATCTTCTCCATAGGAAAAAAAATAAATAAAGGTGGGGAAGCTTCCTCCCCTTCTTCCATCTGATTACACACAAAATGTTCTTCTGGTTTTAAGGACAATTTAACACTAGTTAAACTACCGTTAATTTAAATCAAACAAGTCTGAAAAGATAGAACATGCTGCCCTGCTATTAAAAACAACTGAATCTTCATTTGTTCCACTGAGACACGGCTGCCCATTTCCAAGCCAATACCATCCAGCTGTCCAAAGACCTCTTGCTGTAGTTTTTAAGCTGCTATTTAAGCCTGCTTTGTTGGCTCTTTAAACACAAAGCACTCCCCTTAGATATCAAAGATTCCAACCTTTCCATCAAACTGCTTGTGGGAGTAAAGGCAGAAAAAGGACATGGGGCCAAACTGATTAATACTAATGAATGTGACATTACCTCTGCCCCATTTCCAGGTGATCTTCCAGCACTCAAGTACAAAACAGCCTAAGGAGGGAAAAGCTTTGTGTTTCACAGGCTTGTCCTCAACAAGATGCCAAGATGCTGCTACCCAGACTTTGCTGGCAGCTCAGCCAATGGACAGGCCAGGCCAGAACTGCTCCTGCCCAGCAGCTCTGTTAGCTCTGCAGGGCTGGCAGTGAGGAGCTGATGTTTGCCTTCCCTCTGCCACCCTGGCAGCAAAGCTGGCCCCCAGGAGCTGGAACCAGCACAGCAAGCACAGGCAGGGGCAGCAGATGATCCCTGTGTTTATACACTTCCCCCAAATAACCCACACCAACAAGCAGTTTTACACCAGGCCACAGCTTCCGTGCAGACAGCTTTGTCCTGAGCAGAATGCAGGAATTTCCTCAGCCAAGATGCAGCTCTCCTGGAAGACTGCCACACAAAATAACTGCTCCAGAATAAATTTGGTCTTAACAGAGTGGACCTATGGAGGAAATAGAACCAGCTTCAAACCCCTGCCTAGAACTATTCCCTTCCTTGAATTAATTCCCTTCAGTTCCTCACTCATCCAGTGAGCCTTGCCCAGGCTGATGAGGGATAACCATGTTGGGTCAGGTTCAGCCTCAGCCCACAGCTTGGGACAGAGCAGAACAAAGGGGCTTTATTCCCCTAAAGGCTATGCAGGTGCCAGCTGGAGCACTTTACCAGAGGTGCTTTTTTGGACATTCCCATGCTTGTTGTTATGACAAGAGGGATGTGAGACAACAGAGCCACAGCACCTCTCAGGGATGCCATTTCTGATTTGAGAGCAAAAGCAGCTACTGCTGCTTGGTACTACTTGGTTGCCTGTTGTTTCCCTGAACCATTTGCAGAAATATTGAAACATCTCTCAAAAAGATCTCACAGAATTTACTAGAAGTGTTATCAAAGTGATGTTGTCACTGAACCCAGACTCTGCTATTGAAGGTGGTATCAGGTGTCCCAGATGAACTAATTAAGAGAAACAAATAATTTTCAAGAAAAGAGGCTTGAAAATCATTAACCTGAGGAAGAACTTGCCTGTGAGGGTGCTGAGGTCCTGGCACAGGGTGCCCAGAGAAGCTGTGGCCACCCCTGGATCCCTGGAAGTGTTCAAGGCCAGGCTGGACACTGGGGCTTGGAACAAGCTGGGATAGTGGAAGGTGCCCCTGCCCATGGCAGGAGGTGGAATGAGGTGAGCTTTGGGGTCTCTTCCAGCCCAAAGCACTCTGTGATGCACAGTATCAATAAAAATATCTATAATCCTGAATGTAAGCCTTGGACTTCTCTCTGTTCACATGAGGTAATGACCACTAGATGATGTTTAAGGTCCCTTCCAACCCAAACCATTCTTTATTTCTATGAACTGCCCCAATCATGAGTGCACACTAAGTACGTGCAGATTAGCAGGAGAACACTAACATAAATTCATGTTACAGCTTAGATTCTTTATTAACCTTTAATAGATTTTCTCTGATGAACTCATCTACTCACTGCTTCTGACTAAGCCAGGCTACTTATGGCCATCAGGACAAGTCTCTCGCACTTCCTGAAATACCTCTTCCATTTTCAGCCTGCCTCCAGGTACTTTCCTTTAGTGCACCCTGGGGTTTAGACAAGAAGAGACAGTGAGAAATGACCCCTACACACTCCTTACCTTGCCTCAGCAGTTTAGAGCCCTGCTTTCAGGAGTCAAACTCCATCCACTGGATTAAGGGACTCGATCCATGCTTAGTACAAGGCTCTTTTATGAAGTGCTATCCCTGTGCTTTCAACAATGAGCAAGAGCAAATTAAGCACGGTCTGTGTCACTGACCTCTAAGGTTTGTGTACTTGCAGTGCTTCAGTGTTGTTTGGCACGTGCTGTAGCTCTGGCACCAAAGTCTGCTGTGAGGCTCTGCAAGGCTACACCTACATAAACTGGTCACACTCTGAATTCCTGCAGAAACCTGAAGCAGATGGGCCAGAGTTAATCTTGGGTAAGGGTCTCTCCTCAGTGTGATATGGAGTGATTCTTAATGTGAGCAGAGAGAAACACTGCTTGATAACACAACTGTGTTCAAGGGAACAAGGAAGAGGTTCAGAGCATGACTTAAAAAAACCCCTAAACATTCATGGCAATTTTCTAACTGAGTTTCTCTGCATCTGCCAAGGAACAATGGCTTTTAAAATGTGTAAAAGTGCTGTCTCTTTAGGACACAGAGCAGGATTACTGATGGGTCAAATTTCTTCCAGGTACAGGGCAGAAAAGCTCCATTCTTAAGAACTTTGCAGAGATTCACTGCTGCTTTTGCAAAGAACACTGCATTAGGTATATTGATGTGCTATGAAATGCCAAGTTAAAATGTGCTATAACTGTTAAGACAAATGCCCACACCCACGCAGTATTGACTGGGTACCTCATTCTCTGCCAGCTTTTATCTGCACAAAACCCCAAACCACATTAATCCCATGGGCTGCTCCATTATTAATGAGCCCTCCATTTAGTGAAGAGCAATGACTCGGTCTAGCATAAGTGATAAGATTAAGATACTCCAGCTACTCCAATCTAGCAGATACTATTGAAAACTGTACCTGTTCTACCTGCTGTGAATAGCTCTAAGGGTTCTACAGGGCACAGATCTCCAGCAGCAATGGTTACTGAAAACAGCTCCCCTCCTCTGCAAAAGCAGCTCTTGGTGTGACACACCATCTCCACAGCTGTACTGAGCTCACAGAAAAGTGCTTTTATTTACCTGTTGAGATATGTATGGGATATGTACTTACTCTGCAGCCAAGCTCATGCAACAGATGTTCCAAAGTTACTGCACACACAAAAGTTTCATCATTACAAACAACACAAAACTTGTGCACTAGCCCAGAACCATCATTATTATTGTGTATTATTCCAAACCACCATTTCTCAATTACAAATTGATAAGCTAAGATACAAAACATTATATAAGAGCACAGAGTGAGGGTGTAAGATTCTGACAATAACTTATGAGCCATTATGAGAAATATTGCAACAAATATGAAATATTCAAACATTGATCCAGTGCAGCCACTTGTTTAGGTACAACTGTACAAACTGAAGCACAACACTTTTGTGATCACTTTTTTTTTTCTTTAAAGTATCCATGAGAGCAACCATCCAAATTTACAAAAATATTTATTAGTAATTAAATAAGGATCTCAATGCTTAAAAGCCTTCAGAAAATAAAACTGAATTCTAGTTACATGTTTACAAGCATGAGTGAGGACAGAAGTGAGTAAAGCATCAATCTTTTTTACAAATAAGCAGATTTTAGACCAAGATTTTTAAATGCAGTGTTCTCAAAAGTGTCTGATTCCAGATGAATTCAGGCCATTTATTTAAGTCCCCCATGCCAACAATTTCCAGCAAAATTCAAGTGTAAAAAGCTCTAATAAATGTCACGTGTCACCTGACATGTCTGCACAGGTTCAAATGCATGGAGTCCTTTTTTAAAAAAAATATACAAATTCTAGCCTGGGAAATCTTGATAAATACAGTAGATCCTTATCAATGGATGTTAAACACAACATAAATGGGGTCATGCTCAATTGCCTACCAAGGGCTGATTCAAATCAAGAAAGCAAAAGGTTTCATTTTGCAAATTCCCAGTTACAAAATGTCAGTGATTATTTATTAAACATTTATTAAGTTCAATGCAAAAATAAAGCATATTAAATAAGCTAAGGCTCACTTTTCATTCTTCTCCTCCAGTGTATGTTAATTTATTCCAGCATATCAGTCACCTTACTAAAACTCACTTAAATGCTCAAAGCTCTCCTGAATCCAAAACAGAAATCACAGCTTCAGAGCAGTTTGCCAGAGCGTCCCAGATGGTGCCCATTTGCAAGCCTTGCTCTGGGGGCTGCTATTTGACATTCATTTCACAGGCAGGAGCTGAAATGACATCACACAGGCAATGAGCCAGCTGGAGGGGGCCATCCACACCTTGCCCTGCCGGATTTTCTCCGGCTGGAACTTGGAAGCCACGTCATAGATGACGTACTGAGTGCAGTGCCTCTGGTCAGAGGTGGGATCTGCATGGTAGGCCACCGTGTTGATGGTCTGTGTCACATCACTGTCTGGTTTGGGCTGCCTCACCAGGATCTGGCCACCTGCTGCTTTCACCAGCTCCAGCAGATCACTCTTCTGGTGCTGTTTGAAAGGTCCCAAGAAATAGAAGTAGCATCCATCAAACAACTTAGGCAGCTGTGTGGAAGAAACAGAAACAAGCATGAACACAGGACTTCACAAGTGAACAGAGAAGAAAAAAGGGGAAAGGAAAAATCAGAGCATACAATTTAAAATAATCACCACTGGAAACTAGAACAGTAACTTAATATGCAAGGTTCTCGGGGTAAGTGTGCAATCAAGAAAGGCTTGTTTATGTGGTAAATTCTTGCTTCTGTTTAAATACTTTCCAGCACAACAGGGTTTGAACTATGAGTTAGGAATATTTACAGCTACTGTTACAATGCAGTTAATAAATTCTCCAGTGTAATCCGGCAAGTAACCGGGAACGAACCCAGTTAAATGTAAAAAAGGCCCTAAGTAGAAACAAATAGTAATAAAACCATTTCTTTTTCAGAATTACGTTATAAGAGAAAGTTGAAACACATCACTTCCTGTCCCACCAGGTGTGATACAGAGAGTGCAATACAGCCTTCCGCTGACAAGGTTACAGCAACATCTCCGCTACTGGAGAAAAACGACAGCTTTATGGGTGTTCACGGCTCTTTAGATCACCTTGCACATAATCAAATTTTCTGTACAAGACCACATTAAAATTTTACATCTCCCGCACCTCTGCGTGTGGCAAAGGGCAGAGCTGCCCAGCCCCAGGTCATTAATCCAGGCTGTGAGGAGCAGTAAAACCCACCAGCTGCTCCCGGTTGAGCCGCCCTCGCCGTGGGCCACCTTGGACTTCATACTTCTCCTCTTGCTCTCGAACTGAGCTCTGCAGACAGGCTTTTACCCCTACAAAACCACAGGAAGGGAGGCAAAAATTAGACACCCCAGGATTTAAGAGAGGCTTGCAGGTCATTTTAGGGACTGAAGAGTTGTGCTAGGATGAAATTATTACAATGCAAGAGATTCATTCCATTCACACAGCACCAAAGCCTGTGTGCTTTAGCAATTTGCTTTTAAAACCCGAAAAAATTTACAACAGTTGCCTGAAGATGCAAGAAGTGATATGGCACTAAAATCAGTCCTATAAACACCAGGAATTATTAGCTCTTCCTCTTACCCTCTAAAGGTCAACCACTTTATGTCAAATGTCAAACTGCTGATGGCTGGGAAGCTCAAAGGCAGCGTGCGGAGCCAACACGGCAGTTATGAAATGGACACAATTGCCTGATAAAGAGCAATTACAAGGCAAGCACAAAGCTGCTTCTGAGCAGCCACGGCCTCAAAGAACAAATCAGATGGGATTTCAAGGTCTCCAGGATCAGCACGAACTGGAGATTTATGCTGGGGTTTAACAGTGGCATTCGTTTCTGTTAGCACTGCCTGCATAATGAGATTGTCTTTTAGAGTCAACATGTTTCTACCTTGTTTTAAGGCCGGTTTTTTTTTCCAATGGAGAAAGCACTGATGGTAATACATTGCTAACGTCCATAAAATGGACTGCCTGACCTCACTGCGGGGAGAGAAATTGCTGTGGTCACCCACTCAAGGATGGAACATTTTGCCTGCATGTACATTGCAGTCATTAATAAGAATTACCCAGGAAAAAGTTTGTGAAGCTGATTTTGAAAAGGATTCCAGGAGGATTTACAATGTGGCCGAGGCTGTAACTTTTATTGCACCTCACTCCTTGCACCCTGTTTCTAATTCAGGCAACTTATTTGGGGAAAGTATTAAAATAGGAAACCCACAGTATATAAAAACTATAAACTGAACAAAATCAAAAGAGAACTGTGGGGGGTTGACCCTAAAAAGGAAGAAAAGCCCAAGGCTATGAAGAGAAATATCACTGACAACAGCACTTGGAGCCATGGCAGTAAGTAGCCAACGGACAGGAATATCTGATCTGCAGAGATCTTGATAGAAACTCACAGTAATTTGCTGTCAGTTCATACAAGCTCACAAAATGCAATGGGAGTTCACATTTTAGGTAGTAGAAGCCCTTCAATGTGCCTTCATCAAAAAAGATAAACCCCTACAGAAAATTACAACTGGCTGACTACTGTAGCAAATATTTCCCTCCCTGTGCAAGTATCAGATTGATTATTTGCACTTGTTCATTCCTTCAAGGAAAATTAACATGAACTAGAAGGGCAAACCTACTCATGCATTTTCCAGAAAGGCAACTTACATATTCATTATTGATAACAGCAATGAATACTGATAACTTAATTTCAGTACTCATAACTCAAAAATAAATCTAAAAGCTATTTCACATTTTATTTATTTATTTTAAATCACCACAATTCCACAAGACTTCCTGTGCCAATGTGCCTCTAACTTACACTGCTATTCTTTCCCTCAAAGGAAATACAGATATTAATGGGTGCCACTTGCCATAATGGAAGAAGTCTCATCTAATCTTAAGAATGGAACTGTCCATTCACTAAGAGCATGTTTTATTTCAATCTACCATCAAAAGCTTGATTTCAAGGACTTTCACTACAGAGATGAGGTTTTTATACAATAAGTACATCACAAATTGAGCATCCAGTGCCAGCATCAGTAAACGAAGCGAATGTGATACAAAAGTAATAAAAGACTGAATGAACACAAAAGACTACAATGTCTTTTTGAAGTGCTGCTTGCCTGAAAAAAAAAAAAAAGAAAATGAAATCAGGGAAGTGACTAATGTTAGTGTGATGTCACAGAATGCAAAATCAGTGAGGTCTGTCTTGCACACATACCTCAGTCCATTTCACACTGCCAGCTCCTCTGAGGAGCCTCAGAGTTCCTTGTCACACATAATCACAATCCTCCAAGCGTGCCACAAGAGAGACTCACGCCCCTGTGTGCTGTTCTCACTGTGCCCACCAGAAACACAAGGCAGACATCCGCTTCCTGGAGAAACTGGGAACATGCAAACAGCCCAGTGTCTGCATGATCAGTATTCTCATTAGTTTCAACTTTTCTTTCCCAGCTAGAAACAAGCCAGATCTGTGTCTTAACTGGTTTGTGACATGAAAGTTTGTGTTTTCCACACAGCATAAAAATCCAAGAGCATAAATCCTCAGTGCCCAGGTATTTTTTTTTCAATATAAATATCTTAAGAGGCAACAGTTAGGCCTACACACACACACACACACACCCCCCTTCACAGAGCAACAGATCCTCTGGGGTTTTTTGGTGATGGAAAAATAGAAAAATAGTACATTTTCAATTAATGAATATATTTTTCATACAAGATCTAGAAGGAGAACTTGTTCTGACACATGGGTGTCAGTAGCAAACAGCATTTGAGGCAGGTGCTTACAACACTGAGGGGAACAGTCAAGGATTACCTATCAATGGAGAAAGAATTCCTGACTAGAAGAAGGAAAGCAAAATAATATAAGTGATGGAGACCAGCATGGCCTGTGACTGCAGATTTTGTTCAGACTGATTTGCTGCCAAGTGGCTCCTTTCTCTTCAATGATTCCTGCATGCCACAGATTTTGTATTAAAGAATTAAAGAAGTCAAATATCACAAANNNAAAAAAAAAAAAAAAAACCACACACCACAAAACCATGCCCCTGGTTCTCGTATTTGAGATAAAATGACAGAGGGCTCAAGCTGTTTTTCTACCTAATTCAATATACATGTGTCTAAACAAAAGGTTATTTTCCTGTTCTTTTCCCCCACCCTCCAAACAAAACAGTGTCAAGCCACCACTTGCTTCTAGATCTCTAAATCTCCATTATGATTTTCAGGTGCAGTGAATCCTGATGGATGCAATAGCCCAAGTGAGTTTCTCAAAGACAGCACAGTCAGCTCTGGCTGTGTTATGGTGTCCTTTGGAAGCAGCAGGAATGTACAAGTTTTACCATTCTTCCAGGGGATGATACAACCACCACAAGGTGATCTTGTGCTAAAAAAAGTAATATCCCAATTTCTCACTTGAGAGTAGGGATGCAAACAGAAGGTTACACCACAATGCAGGCCCTTCCAACCTGGGGTATTTTTTTTACTGCTAGGGATTTTATTTTCAGTGAGAACTGAGTGTTGAGTCTATTCTGTATAGCCCAAGTCTTTTCCTTCAGAAGCATTATTAATTTTAAAGCTGCTAATGTGTAAAAGTGGCTGGATAACAAGGCAGTTCCCTTTTAATGGTCTTTCATCCAACTCAGTGTCATCCTGATTAAGAAGACATATAAAAGGAAATAAAACTCCACACTTTACTCACAGGTATATCAGTCTGCTACTTTTACAGGAACTTTTCCAGAAGCTCTTTTGACCTTACATCACTGAAGTCAAAAACCCCCCTTTGATTTCAAAGGGGAGCCATGTTTAATTAACTCTCAAAACTCCTGAGCTCAAACTCATTTATTTAGCACTATACTGAAAAAACACAGTGAGAACCTGATGCCAAGGCACTGGTCAAATGAATGGACTGAAAAAAAAGAATTGCTATTGGAAACTGAGATGGACACCTTAAGTACTTATGCAAAAAAAAGTGTTTAAAACAGGACTGAATCTCAGACGGACAAGGACAGCCCTAAAGAAGTTTTCTGAAAATGGAAGGGAACCTAAACTTACTTTTGAGAAGACACTTGTAATTTTAGGAGGCGGCAGAGATCACTGTTGTGTTGTTTTCCTCCACACATTCACAGTCTGCATTCTTTACCAGCAAACCTGACTGAAAATCTAAACACAACTAAAAATGTTCTATTCTAACACAAGGCCATTCAACTTGCACAAGGCCTCAGCCAATCTGGATTTATTCCTTAATACTACTGCCAGTAAGAGCTGTGGACCATCTAAGTTTGAGGCTGTTCAGGTTTGTCAGTGTTCTCTTCCTTGGAGAGAAGGGGGTGATGATTACAACTACGTGTCAATGGCCCTTCAGCTGAATTCACACCCACAAGTTTTAGGTACAAACCATTTGCACCAAATTTTAGCAAAACCCAAGCCTGCATTAAAGTCCCTGGAAAACATGGCAGAAAGAAGTTTTAGCTTAATGCATCTGCATTTAGCTTGGTGCCACCACATTTGGCAAGCAGAGCACTGCTCATTTTTTCCCCCTGATTAACAAGACCAGTAAAGCATCACTACTTCCACTGACCCTGATTACCTCACTGAGCAGCTGCCCCTGCCTTCTCACCCTGGAGATCTAAGGAGCAAACAGGTTAACAGGGTGTCCACGCTAATTGACCTTTGATACAAGTGCAGCTGCTAGGACTGGAAATAAAATAAATCCTTATTTGCAAAATTTAAGATCAGAGCCCTCTAATCCTTATTCATGTAAGTCTTATTGGTTTGTAATGAAACTAACTGCATCAGCAAAAACAATTTGAAGAGGAGGAAGTACAAAAAGAACCTGGTTGCCAAGAACAAGTTGTAATCACCCACAGATACCCAGGGGTATCTCTCAGTAACTCAATTAGCCTTAGTGGAGTTTTGTTGGATTTGCATTAATAAAGCAGAGAGCAAGGGTTAGTCCCAAAAATCTCATAGAATGGCTAAAAGTCATTTAGGAATACATGATGGCAACAAAGAAGATGAAATACTACACATCCAAGATCCATTAGAGCCTGCAACTGATATTTCCTTAGTTCAGCTGCACTGGGTTTTAAAACTTACATGCAGATCAAGTAAAGCCTGGTGGGATTTTTTTTTTCTAGAAAAGGAAGAAATCTAGACTGAGAGAAAGCTTTAGGGGAATTTGGCATGGCTGGCTTCAATTTGTTTTCATAAACAGCCTTACTGGCCTCTGCTACAGCAAAGAATTTTTACAGTGTCTCTTATATGCTTATAAAGTGACTTCAGGCACAGAGACTTCCACGGAGTGAGGTAGAGATCCCATTGGTGAATCAAGAGCAGGCTGTTTTCTCATCACATGGAAATGACACAAGACCTGAAGAGACTGAAGTGCATCTGCTTAAGAAGGGTGGTTTACAAGTTAATCCACGTGGTATTCATTGAACACGATGGAACAGATGCTTTGGAAGTCCTGAAACATTCCCAGAAGCTGGGAGCATGTGAGTTGAAACTGATTGCTTCACTTGGAGTCCCAGGTGTCCTGTCTTCTTTGGAAAAAACCACTGCTGGCCAGAGCTGTTTTCTAGAGTGATCAAAGTGACTGGAGGGAGCCCTTCCTCAGGTCAGGTTAATTCCCCCAGGAGTGCTCAATTTCTGCATCCCACCACAGACTTTTTAATGGGTGAGGTTGTATTCCCCATCTTCTTCCTTACAAAGGGCTTCCTTAATGCAAGGTTTGCTTCAAACCAGAAGCGAGCTGGAACAAAGGACTTCCCAATTGTGGAAAACTGATGACACAGAACAGAGGGAGCTTTGGAAACACCAGTTTCCTTTTCTTCTAGACCTTATTTCAAATCAGCCCACTTCCAATCTCTGCAGACACCACACTGAAGATACTCTCACACCCATTTTCTCCTCTGCAAACCCCAGCAGCTGCACAGAGTAAAACTGTGAGCTCCTTTCCAGCAGGTGCAGACACTCTGGCAGGGCAGAAGTCCAGCCCCTGCTGGTTTGAAGCACTGCTCTCAGCTGCACACCCAGCACAACCAGAAGCTGCACTCTGGAGAGTTCTAAAGCCTCTCAGAGCTGAGTCCTTTTGTAGGAGGCAGCTGAGGTAAGTTTCCAAGTGTAAAAAGAGCAAAAACTCCAGTGATCAAAAGTTTGGGGTGTTTCAAGGAGGGAAGGCTTTGCTGAGAATCAGCCAGTTACCTAAAAGATGTTAATGCATGAAAGGGAGACAGTCCAGCCTGAGGAGCAGTCAGCTCAAGCAGCTTTGCACTCCTCCTCTGCTTTAATAGCCCAAACAAGGAAGGGCATAGAAAATTCAGAAATATGTTTTCACCTTGATATGTCAGTCATGCAGTCTCCTAGCTCTTCCAGTCAACTCCCTGTTGTTGTGAGTCCTTACAGGAAAAGCAGTTTTTTTCTGCCTCCTTATAATGATCAGAGCTGAATCATTGCTGCTGCTCCAGGTAAGCAAAGCAGAGGAAGGAATAAGCAATCAGATGCTTAGAATTCTGCCAGACACTTCACTGCCAGGACTGACACAAGCTTGTTTCAATGCATATCATTACTGAGATCATTTTTCATTCCCTGCTTTAACAGATGACAATAACTTTAAGGAAAAAAAAAAAAGCTGAAAAGCTATTAAAGACTTCTGCTGGTTTTAATTACACTGTTCTATGCTCCACATAAAGCTCAGAGGAAATACAGTGATACTTGAATCTTTGTCTCAGCCCACTTGCAGAAGGATAATGACTCGCCACTTCGTGCCCTATTACCATCCCAGAAATAATAAAGGCAATAAAATAATGGAACCAGTGAAAGATATGGCCAAGGGCAAGGAGCACTGTGGCAACACTGCCTCAATTCAATTCTGTGCTGCCTTGGAAGTGGATGTACTGCTGACAGAGTGTTATATACAGAAAAGGTGGGAAAGCAACCAGTAACACGAAATTTTTCTTCTGGGAAGATCTAATATTGCTCAGTGGTGACATCCTTTCATCCCAATCCCCCAGCTGAAGACAAAAGGGAACCCCAGAACTGAGGAAACAAACGTCAGTCTTGGCTCTCCAACACTCTGCAGGAAAATTCCACACTCCCTCTCTACCAATATGAATGGATGCTGGATCTGTGTGTACAGACACATGGAAACAGGAGTACCACAGAATCACCCAAGACAAGGAAACTGCTTTTTATGGGAGAAAGATTCACAGTCTGCTGCAACACAAGAGTTAACAGAAGAGACTCTCAAATAAAATATTGTTTTGCAAGCTTGTGATGTTTTTTAAGAAGTGGTATAATGTGTAGGCTATAAATATAACTTTAGGGATAGCAGTCAAATGCAGCTTACCTTGTAGTAAAAAGAATTCAAACACTCCCTTATGCATAGTCAGCATTTCATTAAGTGCTTCACTGAGCTTTGTTTTTTCAAATATTTTAGGGATTTTTTTCAACATGAATTCACTTAAAGTGAATGGTTTAGAACATTGAACCGTAAACAACTTCTTAAATTTATTATATAACCAGAACATGCATATAGTTTTGGAAGTTTATTTGCATCACAGTTAAGGAAACTTATCCAAATAGAAGTCAAAAAGCCACGATAAATGGAAATTAAAAAGAAAAGCAAGGACCTCTTTTTCCTAGACAAATGTTCCATCAGCAGGAGTCCCATTATTTGTTATAACAATCTTTAACTTGTAATGACTCTGAAGAAGACTGATAACAGACTGGTGGGAACAGATGGAGTGGTGCTGTTAATTATAGGCACTTAGCTGCATCAGACCCCATGAGTTATTGCTCACATCTCCCACTAGGGAGGAGAATCACTCGCTTTTAAGTAGTATGTTGCTTACTAAGCTGGGAGCATTAGCAGCCAGGATTGTACTAATCAGTACCAACAACATAAAATAAAACTCAACTGTGGAAAAAAAGCCATAAAAATATTCCCTGAATAACCCCTGGACTATTTCATTTTTTTTTCTTTTCTAATAATTTCTAAATATGAAAGTTCTTCCATGAAGATTTAAATTCCAGTCTCACTAATGAAATCTGTCCCTACCACTCAGAAGTTTTCTAAGCATCTGACTAGCAGGAAGATGAAATGAAATAAAGGAAGCACATGGGACAGAATGTATGCAAACCTTCTGGGCTGAGTGAAGCCAAGAATATGCCAAAGGATTCAGCACAGAAACAGGGTCTTCAGTCTTAAAAAGAAAAACAAAAGCATGCAACAAACTGTCTGAGAAGCCAAATGAACACCCTGAGTCCAGTGTTCAACCTGATGATGTGCTTTAGTTTGCAGCTTCTGAGGCTTTGCAGTGTCTTCATAAACATTAAGAAAATCCAGACTATTAAAGAATCCTTATGTTCTGATGTTTAGTCACACAACAGAAAACTGGAATGAAATCTGTCTGTATGTTTTCCACGGGAAATTAACTCATTTATAGTGTACTTACTAGCTAAAGGGACATAGCCATAAAGGTCAAGGGGAAGAAGATGGGTTTTGCAACTACTATGAAAGCAGATACTAAGAAATATATCAGAAAAAAATAAATTAAAACTTCAAAATCTGGGGTCTAAGTCCACGGAACAGCTGTATAAAAAAGCATGCACCATATAAACATGAATTACAGACTGCAGGAAACATGACTTGCATGCTAACTTGGGTTAGAAGTTACAGCCTTCAATAGATCTGAGCTTGCATGTAAACATAAGCTCACTTCCCACAGCCCTTGAGCACATACCCAAGCAAGCCAAAGTCTCCTCTGAATTTCAATGCAAACTGCTCATAACAAATCCTAGAATTCGATAAAATCCTTCCTTCTCTCCCAGGGTATCTTCCATAATCTTCCAAATCAGTCTTAATGTAGCAATGAAGGAATTCACTCCCTACTGATACTTAGGCTGTGACCTATCCAAAACACCCAAAGATGAAATGCACTCATTTACCAAGGAAGTAGGAGCTACATTTCATTAAATATACTCTATTAAATTTCTAGTCATTCATGAGATTTGAAAACAATCCCTTGCACTTTGTGTGCAGTGATACTAGGGCAGTTGTTGAAAAAAACAAAGTTTCTCTGGAATTCCATCTACAATTTCTGGTTAAAAACCCCAAGGAGTCCCACATTTAATACTTACATTCAAACTTGAGGACCCAACATCCAGTCAGAACAGCCATCATGCATTTGACAGTGGTTGGCATTGGAACATTGGGGATAACAAGATGAGTTACTAGGAGAAAAATTACATCAGTAAAACTAAAGGCACAGGAAAATCAGAACCAGGCTCGACTGAAAAGCAATCAATCATTATTTAAAGAATAAACAGACTATAATAATTTATCAGCCACTCTTTCCAGCACAAGGAGGTGATTTTTGAGACTATGATCCGAGTTAGTAGAAGAGCTATTAGAAATTTTGTGGGTTTCAACATACAATTACTGTGAAAAAAGGAACTCATAGTTGTATAGCTCTACACTAACACTTAAATCTTTAGATGAGGCTCTAGTTTATAGGATAGCATTTTTTTTCAATCCTTTTAGAGGTATATTTAACTCTGACAGGAATCTTAACACAGGATCTCACTGCTTTAACACAAAGCTGACAGAACTCCACTCAAAGTTCTGGAGTAGTAATCCAGAAATGAAAGATGGTGGGGGGAAATTACCTTAGCAGTTTGCTCACAAGGTCTCCAAAGAAAAACTAACAGGAGGGATTAAGATAATGCTCCTGTCCTCAAAGAGGGGAAAAGAACTCCACCAAGCCCCATAATTTGGGTTCACCAATCTAATGAAGAACAAAATCTGAAGGAAGGTAGCATGGGAGAAGACACGTGAACTTTCAGTCAATGCCATGCTCTTTTCTCAAGGCACCATCTGCCCAAGGCTCACTCCTGGAGAGTATAAACTTTACAGGATGGCTCACACAAGCAGAGACCTTAAAGTTGGTAAAAGAGGTGTAAAGAGAAGAGGTCTCTGAGGAGACTTTGGGATTTTAAATAACAGACAATAAACTGCCAAACTGTGTCTCCCCCAGAAACTTCCTGCCTTGATAGCCAGACAAGCTTTTATATGTGTTTATATACACGCAAAACACACCATCACTCCACTATAGCTACAACTCAGGGATTTCAGGAGCTGCACTTCCCAGGAGCAATAAAAACCCCTGCTGCAGGTAGTATCTTAAAGGATAAAGTGCACAACTGTAGTTACTTATATTTGGACAGAGACATTTCAACAAGGCTCCATACCTCTGCTGTTAAATTCAGTGCACCTCTGGGCCTTCAGGACTGTTGCTAATTTGTTCAGCAATTTCTGCTGCTCCACACTAAGATTGCTCCCCAGTATACCAAGGGGTCCATTTCTTGGCTGGCTGGAGCTCAGTGCCTGCATGAACAGAAAATTCTGCAATAAGCTGAATATTTGGGAACATAAGGAATAAAACTTACTTACTGGACAGCTTTCTTTTTCAGGAATAAGCATTTTCAAACACAATTCCTGGCAAGCTTAGAGGACAGGGTCCATGAATAAATCTTCATGTAACAATTCAGCTCCACAGTAAAAAAGCTTCACATTAGTCCTGGTCTATCTGCCAGAGTTGTTTTTTTTTGGCCACTGGGTACCTTGTGACCTCAATGAGCAGGATCATTGCAGGCTGTATAGGCTGGAGTAAATATGGGCTGCTTCTATCAGCCAGGTCAGCTTAATCCTCACTCATTAGGAGGCACAAAGCATTTCATAATGCAGTAACTTGTTAGGTCTGAGTACCTGATTCTGGTTACAAATCTTGAGAGGTCTTTGTCCAAAGCAGGAGAAAAACAAAAACCCCCAAACAATCTCCCAAGAGCTATTTTCTACTGCTGAGCTGGTATTTTCATTGTTGGACAAAGGATGGTAGTGGAACCGCCTTCTAAAGGCACACAAAAAGCATCTGGAACAAAGACTGCTGGCTGCCTGCAGACAGTTTGGAAAGTAGAACAAATTTAGATATGCAGAAAAACAACATCAATAGCAAAGTTCAAGCTGTGATACTTGAGGAACAACACAGGCTCGTTCACCTATAATAAAACCACATTACAAGAAACATCTTTTGTCTTCCCAGATAAAGCTGCAACACAGAACTTCATAGCTTGTCAGTGTTCCACATACATCCTAGAAATACTGTCCAAGACAGTTTCCCAGCCTATTTTAAATCTCCCTGTAAAGCAGGTGATGTACTGTACTTACATCCAAGCCTTCGATATTTAAAGGAAGAATTCATGGCTTGTTGTTCTGTTAAAAAGCAAAACACAAAAACAAACCCACACAAAGACATTTACCTCGGAGGGCTGGTTAAGCGAAAATGATTCATTCTTCACTGGTAACATTAGCACAGATTTCATCCTTTCACTCTCTGCATAGTCCACAGGCCGCAGACCAAATCTATTACTGGCAAAACAAGCACAGATGGGTTTAAGTAAATAAAATGTGACTTGATTCCCAACTAACCAAGCATATTAGCTAGATAGCTTTCCCTCCCACTTTCTTATTAATATGTAATTTCAGCTAAAAGCACAAAGCTTCAAGTAAGAATTGCATCCAAGACAGATGGATACTGAATTACAAGCTGCTGCATTGGGCTGAGGAGTAAGGGATGCTCAGAGCACAATGTTCAGTTAAATAAACCACAGTCCCTGTTAAACTGTTTTGAGATGCACTCTGATACCATTTGCAAGACCCAGAAATTTCAGCTTTAATCTTTCATTGCAGTCATATAACCAAGAAATGTATTTTTGGCTTATCCTTTTGCCATAAAAGACATGTCAGAAGACTCTCTGTAGTGTATTAAACATGGGAGCTTGATGTGGTTGTGCTTTTATGGGAAAACCTATCTGCTTCCTACCTGGGAACCACTTGCACTTCCAAAATCTGAGTATGCATCTCATTTTCCCTCAGTGCACTGTTCCACAGAACACATTATAGCCAATTCAGTCAGATTTTAGTTGGCTGGCCAATTTTGTTGAAAGCTACTGATTGTAGGTGGCACCTCATAGTTATTAGTTGTGCTTCCAGACTGATTTCCTCTTTTAGCACTGCCCAGACAGAGGTGATTGCTATAAACACATCAAGCTCAGCCACGGCTGAAATTTCTTCTTCACACAACTCTGCTGCTGCAGGACAGCAGTGAGGGGAGGAGAGCCCGAAATTGCAGATCAGGTATCATTGCCATTCGCAAACAGGAGCCTGTGCCAGCACTCTGGGGAAATACTCTGCTTGCTTTGCCCTTTATGAGAATAATGGTTGTTGCAGCTGATCCTCTCCTGCCCACCTCACGAAGCTCAGGCTCCCCAAAGGCACAATAAGAGCTCATTATGGAGGGGAAGCTTGTCAGGAGAACAAAGCCCTGACTCGGTGTCTGAAACCTGCCAAGCTTAGTCATCAAGCAATGAAACATTTAAAGAGGTCACAAAACTACTGCAGCTTTGAAGAGCTCTCTCTTGGCCAGACATTCTTGTGCAAAGCAGGAATCCAAGAAGCTTTAGAGGGAATTCCACATAAAGCCATAACCCAATCCAGCTCAAATTATTAAGTCTCCACTCTGCCTTTACTTTGGCCAGTGCTGAGCTGAAAAATCTGTCTGACCTCAGCATCCTTCTGTGCCCCTGGCTGAGCCCTGCTCACTAACACAGCCCCTGGGGAAAACAACAACCCTCAAAAATCCCCCACAGAAGAGTGCAGGACGGTGTTTTGCACTGTTACCAATCCCAAGCTCTCCTGTGCTGCTAATGAGCACAGTGCAGGCGTAACACAAACTCTGCAGCCTGAAGGATAATTGGTTAAATCTCTGCCCAGGCCTGGGAGTTGCAGCCCATTAAATATTGTCATGCTGTTCCTGCTTTGTCATGCATCATCAGGGTAGCTCTTGCCCTTTCCTTAAATAAGGCCAATATTCAACTCAAACTGCTGCAAGATAAAGTTCCTTTGAACAATGCATCCAGAGACAGGGGGAAATATATATTTATATCATCAAACACCCCCAAAATCACCTTTAGACTAGCTGGCTGACCTCTCACTGTGAGCCAAGCAGAGGGAGGAGATCCCTGCTTCTCAGTGGTAGAGATTTGGGAGTGCTTTTCCCTCCAAAGGCACACTAAGGCTCTTGACTGTTGGAGAAAACTCATTAATGTTTACCATAGAGAAATACATAGTTAAATATAGAACTTTTTTTTGCCAATTAAACTGCACAAATACCAGCTCCAGGTCCTCATTCTGTATTCACTTACAATTTTTTCCTACAGTTTTAAGCTTGTTTCAGTTGCTTCTTACTAAAGGATTGTGACATGCTGTCCCATCATCATGCAGCATTGAAGAATGAAGGGCTCTTTGTTACTTGTTAGGGTGGCATAGTTAAATTGTGACAAACTTTGGAGCTGAGGTCTGAAAAAGGAACACCAGCACAAGAGATGGTTTAAGAGTTTAGAACATTTGCAACTGAGCAGATTGTTGAGCTTAAGGAGAGTGGGAAAATGTAGCTGAAACAGGAGAAAAAAGGGTTTACATAATAAAAAGTAATACAAGGAACACATCCTAACCACAGATTTTCAAGTAGGATAGGGTTGTCATTTACTTTTCAAAGAGAAAGGATGAAAACTGTATTTGTACTTTTTTAGTAAGGCAGAGGAATGGGAAACAGAAGCTTTAGGCAAATGGTGCTCACATCCATCTTTATCCAACCCAGCTGAACAAGGGAAAATCATCCACCTTGTTCAGAGCAAAAGATGAATTTTAATCCAATATCCAAAACCAAACTAGACATGCACATTACATCCACCCTAAGACACAAACAGTGTTCTCAAAAATGCCAATAACTCTGTGTGCTCCTCCTACAAATCTGGGTTTGTTGGGAATGGGTCCAGGCCACATGAGTTCCACACTCAGCAGGAAGACACAACTGTTTCTGCTAGAGGGAAATCAGTGAACTGCTTAAGCTGGAGTACAAGGATCCCAAGGCATTCCTTTTTTCCTACCAGAATGCAAGTGGGCTTTCTGGAAGCTTTTTTAAGCAGCCGAGAGTCAGATGTACCCTTGGGAGCAAGCAGCCTCCTATTAGCCAGTCATCAAGGTACTGAATAGTCAGTAGGGAGCTGCTAGAGCCAGAACAAATCCACTCCAAGAGTAGAGTGGCTGCGCTGACAACAAAGAGGAGCCCAGTGAAGAGCAACTCAACCAAATCTTCTGACTTCCCATGAAATAATGCTTTGTAATCCTTTGTAATCAGGACTTTTCAGCTGCTCCACAAATCAGGTTTTGCCCCAGCCCCACAGGAGTCCAGCAGTGAATGGAAATCCTGCAGCCAGGTCTCAGTGCACTACCCAGTAACTCCTACATGGAAATCTGACTGGCTCAGGGCTCTCCAGGCAGCACCTGCATTTTCACAATGTGCTAACCAGAAAACTTTCCTGAGCCTGACAGAGGGAAGAAAACCTAACCTGTGTGGCCAGAAAGACCATCTGAGAAATCCAAACAGAGCCAGGATTTTAATTAACCCACTGTCAGCAGGAAGTTCAACACACTGTGTTGCACTTAGGCAGCAAAGACCTGCACTGTCTTGACTCAGAATAAGGAGACAAAATGGTATCAGTGTCATGGCTCTGATGCTTCCTAGAATGACTGCAGGTTATAATCATTTCTGTCCCTGTGCCATTCATAATTCAGGACCATGGTCTACCCCTAAGCATTCCCACAGGTTTGCTCAGAGTCAGACTCACAACTACTACACCTAAAAATAATAGAGCAAGAGGACAGTTTTTACTAATGCTAAACTTATTGTGCATGAAGAACTGGACAGACAGCCCATTTGAGTGAAAGCATTTAGGAAGTACTGTGAAATTGCAAATGCACAGATCTAATTTTTCAAATCACTTGGCTGGCTGTGAAGCAAAGACAGAATTCAAGCAGGTTGAAAAAAGCCATAAAAATAAAAATTAGTTATGTGTAGGAGATTAACTTAAAAAAATTAACAGGACCAGGAGGACAATTAATAGGTCCACTGGTCCATATAATATTTTCCATTCGTAGTTTGTATCTCTCCCAGGCGGTGAAAGCTTCAGTGAAGTTGTGGATAACTCAAGTGCCACAACTATTAAATCTCACAGGTTTCCAAAAAGAAATTTTGCCAAGGAATAAGGAAATCCCAGGATTAATTTCTGGCAGAAGAGGAAGCCGTCATCTGTTCTTGCTTGGTCCAAAAGATATGTGGCTGCTTCCTGTTATGTGGAGCTATTCCTTAATGCACTACAAGTTAACATGAAAGGAGAAAAACACAGCCTGCAAGGCACTTGGAATGTGCCCACGTGATGGGTCTGTGAATATCTGATATCTAAATCTGCAATGGCAAAGCCTCAGCTCTTTGGAGAGGGCTGTACCTCAGCCACTGAGGTCCCTCAGGAAGCAGCTGTAGTTGCTTCCAGACAGATCCTACATCCCAGCACAGATCAGTGGGTCTCACCTGCCCTTGGACCTGCTGCCAGTCATTACTGCACACCTTGAAAATAAATTTCACCTGGCACAACTGAGTATCATTGCTAAATTTCAAAACTACTCCTCTAAGCAGTCTGTTCAATGCAAGCTCTGGTTTTATTCCAGTAGATTAATTCTTCAACACACAAGGGACATTAAGACACAAAGCTGAGTTAATTCTACTGTTAAGACAGCAGCAAGACATCAGTCACTTCTGTGAGGTTTCATGGTATATATTTCATGGTGTCCCAAGAAACATGTGAATGCATTTGTCATGTTCACATTTCACTTAGCTTAGCTAAAGTAAAACACTTAAGTAACCACAGTGAACTAATCAAACTTTCTTCCCCACTCCTGTGAGACAAAGAAGAATCACTTTATCCCACCATATTAAGGAGGGGCCTCTCCTTGGCTGAAAGTTAATTCCTTGTGAACCTGAAGAGCCTGCAAAAGGACTAGAAAAGGTTTTATACACCAAAGAGAGAAAAAAAAAAGTGAACTAAATTAGACCAGTTTATCCGTTTGACAAAATTGGTTTGGTATAGTCTTAGCTCAGACATTGCACACCTCTCCAGATAAGGCACTCCTCAAAAAAATAAGCCTTGGAGATGCAAGTTCTACTCATCACTGCTTCAATTTCTATTGTAAAGAACCTAAAATAATAATGTGAAGGTGACCATTAAGCACAAAGGGATCAATTATAACTAGCCATAATGAAATGAACTATAATTGCCCCATTTTAGGTGATCAGCCTGTTCTCATTTCCTGTTTTAAAACTGTGGTCTGCTGGTTTCAGGAATCTAGGGAAAAAAAAAGTCACTGAATAAAAACAAGCCTCTTGTCAGATGTGACTCAATTATAAGGGTACCTGCATCCACTGAAAAAAAAAATCACTAAACCTTCTATATGCCAGATATAGAGAGCCTACAGAAGATCTGGAAGCCTGAGTTATTCCAGGAGGGATAGACAGGACTGAATTTGTGCCACACACCCAGACAAATCACACAAAGATTAATGGCAGCTAAATTTGTTCTCAGAGATTTGAACTGAACATTATATTCAGTGAAAAGTTAAAGCAGGGCTTAAGGTTTATATAAATATCCCCTTCTCTGATTAAAAAGCTTCTGTTTCAACAGAGTCATGTTTGCTCATGTAGAATGAGCTGAAAGAGGTTCAGCTTGACCTCTGTTTGTGTGAGCAGACACAGCAGAGACCAAGGGTAACAGAGCCCACTGCTGGCATTTGGAGCCTGGGCTGTGCAAAGCCACCAGAGCTGAAACCCTGCCACGAGCTCACAGCAGAGCTGCTGGCTGTGCTTTCAAACACCAGACACAAGTGCAAAGTGTCACACAACCAATTCCTTGTATTCAAGTGGCTTCAAAATCCCTGAAGCTGTCAGCTTTTCCAGGTGCACTGCTCCTTGCTGCTCAAGAACAAAATGAAGATGAACAACTGATCCTTGTTTTACTTTTTCATGCTCAAGTCTTGAGAGCTTGTTGCTTTGTTTTGGCTTTGTCTTCTTGTTTTTTAAACTCTTAATATATTCAAGATTAGGACTTTATGAAAACCCTATGCTTTCCCACAAAGCACTTTAATTCTGTAAGCTTTAAGAGTGTGAATACTGAGAGCTGAAGTGATTAAGCTGAACCTGTTTATGCTTCTTCATGTGGCTGCCAAGGAAACTTGTATCATATGCTAGAATTCATCCTGTTGTGTTTCTATACACACACACACCCCCCTATTGACAACTCACACTGGACCCAAATTTATACACACTGGCCCTGGCAACAGTGCAACCCCTAAAATTAAATTTAGTGCCTGGAATACTAACAGGCTGCAGGGTCATTCATAGATTGAAAGGTTCTTTAGCACCTCCAATACACAAATGCCAGAATCTTCAGGAGACTTAAATGTATAGAAGAGTCAACTGAAAATATTACTTAGCTTTGTTGGGTTTTTTTTTTTTGTTGTTGTTGCTGTTGGTTTTTGGTTGGGGTTTTTTTTTTTTTTTTTTTTTTTTTTTTTTTTTTTTTTTTTTTTTTTTAAATTTTTTTGGTTTTGTTTTTGTTTTTTTAATTAAAAGGTGTACCAAGGTTGGTTTAGTGCTTTGTTCCAGAAAGGGAAGAATGAAAATTCCCAAGTCTCAGCCTGTGTCTATGTCATTTGTGAAAACAGAGGAGACTGGAGCAAAATGCCTTCTGCTAGCACGAAGTGTAGTAAAAGTAAAGAGACAAAAAACAGCTGTAGCAGTTCAAAACTCATCTAGCTCAGCATCTTAGAGCTGACAGCAGCTGTAACAAGATGCCAACAGGAAAGTGTAAGATTAGGGTGAGCATATGTTGTTACTTTCCCAGTACAGTCTCTCCACAGCTATCTATGACTCAGGCATCCTCAGAAAAGCTTAGGACAAAGCCAAAAGGAAAAGAAACACCCACCTGGAAAAGGAGGATGTAAGCACAGCAGAGAACACATTTAACACCCACCCCCTCACTTCATACAAACCACACTCATCACTAGCTCTGCTTCATATTCACTCAACATCCACTCTGGATGCTGTGGCGTGGTTCTTTTAGTTAGTCTAGCTAGCTGAGGCAAAGAAGCTTCCTGGACTGTTTTTTTCCCTTTTCTTAACACTGTTTAAATCTGCTCTGGACTTTTTTTTTTTAATATATATTTTTTTACTTTAGTTGACTTCTGAATGTGTTTACATGCAAAGTTTTGGGTTATAGGGTTAGAAAATTCTTTCAGGGTTTAGTTTATATTGTTTTATTCTTTACACTACTCAGGATTTTTTACACCTCGGCTTACTTCTAGGGGATGTCGCTAGAGGACATGAAATGAAGGACATGCAAGCAGTCGGCAGTCAGGGCAAGAAAAGAGGGCAGTTTATTTTTGACCTCAATTTATATAGATTCTGGACAATGACCAGGGATTGGAGGATGAGGCTGCCACCTCTCGAACCACACTGGTCAAACTAGAAGTCCATCAAGAGAGGAATGATAAACAATCTCTTTGTTTACCTGAAAGTCTGTGAGAAATTCCACTACAAAAATGCAAACATCAAAAGGCTGAGAAAGATCAGGGTGACAAGGAGCTACCACTCTTTCCACATTTTTTGTAAATTTCAGCCTTTACTCTGGACTAGTTATAAACTACACAGAGGAAGCTCACCAGACAAAATCCCAGTGAGGTGGCATTTGTAACATTCAGGGGGCACTGAGCACTTTCCAGAAGGGACTGCAGCAGTACTCACACAGCATCCCGGCAGGCCCCGTGCAGCAGCAGCAGCTCCACCACGGCCACGTGCCCGTTGCGGGCGGCGTCGTGCAGGGGGGAGTCGTTCTGGTAGCCCGTGGTGTTCACCAGCGCCCGGTGCCGCAGCAGCAGCTCCACCACCGCCCTGTGCCCGTGGTTACACGCCTCGTGCTGGGGGAAGAGGCACAGGGGGAGACACAGCGGAATAAAACTCAGAGGAATAAAACTCAGGTGAGCTCACAGGAGGACTCCTCATTCTCATTTAAAGCACTCTGCGGACGGCCAAGGGAAGATGATATGAGGACACTGCATTACGTTCCTGACAGGAATTAATCTGGAACACAGCACTACCAAAAAGCCCCAAGAAGAACTGAACGAAGACTACAGGGAACAAGCCCCTCCAGATTACAGGCTACCAGGAATATTCTGTGGGAGAGGAAGAAATCATGATTGAAAAGAACCTTTTGTCTATTTTCTGTAATTCCATCGACTAATTTTTTCACTCCACTATTTGATATATTTCCAATCCACTGAGGACATTAGGAACCCATTAAACACAAACATTGTTTGGAATTTATCATTTCTGAGTTACCCCAGCTGTATTTTCTGCGTTTGCAGAGTCCCAGGGTGATTGATTTTGTGGCCTGCCCTACACCTCAGCAAAGGAGAATGACACCTGGGCAGGCCAGTGGTTGCTAATGAATTCTTTTAACCTCATTTACCATCACTTCTTCACTTTGCGTAATTCTCTGTCACCTAAATGTATGTGAAGGGAACTAAAATATCAGAGAGGAATGTCCAAATTGTCTTCAAAATCTGGTTCAAAGACAGATGAGGGAAAGAAGCCTTCAACACTCACCAGTGGTGTCCAGCCTGCATTATCTTTGACATTGGGATCTGCCCCATCCTTCAGCAGCTGCTCCACAGCTGCTAAGTCACCCTACAGAGGAAAAAAACAAACAGTTATGAAAAAGGGAAGAAGGAAATTCACAGATACAACACAGATTTGAGAGATGCCCAATTATAAATTCAGCTGCAATAAAAATGTAATGATACAAGCCTTCCATGTAGACACAGTCAGGGCAACAAAAACTGATCCACAGTTAATCATTGCTGTTCATTTAGAACCATCCACACATTTTCACAAATACACATTTCTGGATAAAAACTATGTTTGTAAGAGAGTTAATTCAAAATAAATGGAAAAGTTGGCACTAATTGCAATCTGTCCACTACAGTCAAACTGCAAGGATTAAAGTCAGGAACATTTATTGAGGATTTCCTCGTCCTTCAGACTGGATTTTTCTCAAGCTAATCTAAATAACTGGCTGAAAACATAGGTGAAATAAATTAATATGCATGACAAGCTTCTAGAAATTGGTTTTCCACAAAAGGAAAATAGTTTTATTTAACACTGAAATTACTACTTTATGCTGAATCTCACTGACCCTTTCTCTGACAGTTATCTACCAAAAGAGTTTCCAATCACTTTTTGGAGAAATGCTGCATTCAGCCTTTACTGTAAGCAAGGAGGTGTGGAAAGGCTGGAAACTGACACAGACGCTACGAAAAAGAGGCTGAATAGAGATGAGGCAAAGGAAGCAAAAGGGCAGAATTTGTGAATCCAAGGTTCTGACACCCTGAAAAGCAAAGCTGGTAAAATAAGACTGGAGCATATCCAGATGCAACTATAAATAGATCAGGTGAAGGTGCCTGTGGAAGCTGAGGCAAGGAGATCAGTGCAGGCCTCAATTCTTATTTGAGGCAAACCAGAAGTGTTTCAAGACCACTGCTGACACTTTGCCTGAACCAGGGTACAGTGATCCCAAACTAAGAGACTATTAATATGCAAACTGGTATGCAGCTCTCGCCAAGGCCAAATATACAATATAAAAGACCAACTGAAGGAGAGAGATTTAATCCATGATATACATCAATTCTAGTTCTCTTAAAGTAGTGGAAAGTCAACGAATTTCTAGGTGCTACTCACAGCATGTCTTAGAAAAGGTGAGAGAACATTATATTAAGCTTTAAATACAATAAAACAAACTTAATCCGATTTTGTTACCAAGAAACTCTTTGAAAAAACAGAACAGCTTTAATCTTCACTCTTTACTCAAGTTAGAAAACATATTAAAGACAGACTGCTCTGCAAAAATAAATCCAGCAAGCAACTACTGTAAACTCAAAATTCACCAAAATAATGCTGAGACTCACTGGCTTTACAACCATCAAGCAAATTAACACATCCAAGATAAATTTCATGCATTATATTCACAATCTGGATGTCCCAGCAAAATGTTACCTTTCAAAGCAATTAAAGGATTCTAACAGCAGCATATTCCTCATGGTTGCAAGGTAACAGACACACATCAAACCTGAGAAGTTTTGCAGAGGCAGCCAAGACTCAGCAATAAGATCGTTCCCAATAGAGAGAACACACAATTATCCATAATGAGCAAGAGATGAGCTTATCATTCAAAGTTCAGTTTGCAAACATGTACTGCAAAGGGTTTGACATTTCAGAAGTACTGCTTTAAAGCAGGAAGCACAGCTAATAATTTGTGTGGGCATCAGATAACTATCACAGCTTTTCAGATCAGTTATGTGAGCACTGATTTGTAAAACATGGCTGTGGTTTCATCAAAGGAAACGTCACCGGTGCGGACGCCAGGACTGACAACGTCCCCCGACTTAAATCCAGGCCCACTTCAAAGATTAGAAAATTGGTGTTTTGCTGCTTACAGAGGATAAATATTGTCATCATGTCATCTGTAAATGCAACCTGCTCCCTACAACCAGCACCAAGCACTGAGAGTGACAGCAAGGAGGGAAAGCTGTCATGAGCTGAGCAGTGACTGGATGGGTGCTGCCAGTCAGGATTACAAGAGAGATGTTAACAAAACAGAGCCAGGAGAACGTGCCTTTTGTGTCCTCAGAGGCTCTTCAGTCAGTCACCGTAACGTGAGCATTTAGCTAAAATAAAGCAAAAGACTAAATTTCAAGTGGCAGATCATTAACAGGCATGTTATCAAGTCCCTCCTGCAGGCAAGACCACAATCACAGAATCATTTTGGTTGGAAAAGACCTATGAGATCATGAAATCCAACCAGAGGTTCCTCTGACATTTGCCTGGATCTTCCAGAGGCTGATAACAGGTTTAGATGACAAGTCAAGCCAAATAACTGTGATCCAAGAGTAAAAAAACAACTGGTTTGGTTATTTTTCACACTGGCCACTTCTATCAAAATTGATGGAATTACTAACATTTTAAGCTAGTAACTGCTTTGCTAAACTGTAACCAAGAAAAGAGTAAGGACCATGTAGCTGCAAATCCCAGACACAAATACATCAGTTCCATGTCTTCCCTCCTTTCATTCCTTCTTCCTTCCAAGAGAGCAGAAGAAACTACACCTATTAGTACAGAATGACTAATTCCAACATGCTGCATGAAGATGTGCTTTGACTAATGCTGAAATTAATTTTGTACATTTAGTTCCTCAAGTATATTTAATGCAGCAGGAAAATCACCAGTCTCCAATAAGAAGCCATAACAAGGAGAAGACCCTCTCAGCAGCCTGCAGCAACAGAGGGGAAACGTTAAGTGGAGACACTTCTCCTCCAGAAAGGGAGAACAAGGCAAGCACCAGGTAGAAAATTGCTCCAACCACTAAGAATTCACAGGCAAGTGTTTATTTTGAAATCTAATTATCAAGGAAGGATTACATCCAGCTCTTGAAGAGGCGGAAGCCGCTGCCGAATGAAGAATTATCCATTCGGAACAAACAAAGCTCAGGACATTTCATGCTCATCACAAAGCTGAGCTGTAGTGACAAGGCAGCAAAGCCACGGGTTTGCTCTTCCCAGGAGCTGGGGAAACCGGAGAAGCAGGAAAGGCACTGGGGCCATCTGTTGGCAGAGCTGGAGCCCGCAGTAGATCAGACAGGGAGAGCATTTACACGGCTCTAGCACCTCCTCCTCCTCCCGAGGAGAATTTAGTTCCTGCAGCCACGGTTGGCGTAAGCCCAGAAAACCATCTCGACTTGGCTTACGCAAGGTTGTTGGAGTTCTTTTTTCCTTTCCTTCAAGTCCTGAATTTAATACATATGGTTAAAAAATGCAAGTGTTCATTCAGTCCTATTTTACAGGGTTGTTTTTTTTTCCATCTGCCCTTTACAAATTCCATTAATCAAGGTATTTTTCACTGAAAAGTCAAATTACTACATAAATGAAAACATATTCTACCAGAAAACATATTCTACCAGTTAAAGACAGAGACCCAAAGAATTAGGACATTACATGAAGATGAAACTAAAAACCTGTACTCCTTCAACCAAATATATCTTCCTTTATTCACAAATTTAAGCAAGCAACTTCAATCTTTAGGTCAAACAAATGAACAAAAAAAACCCCAAAAAACCCTTTCAAACACAATGTCATCTGCTTGTTTAAGCTGTGGGGGAACTAGATTATTTACAACTCATAAATGGTCAAGGAGGACAAATATGAATTAAAGAGCTTAGAGGAATCGTGAACTCTTTCCAAGATCCTGCAAGTTTCTCACCTCAAAATCCTCCAAATGAACTCCCTACACAGCAGATTGTTCCCTAATAACAAACTTACAAGAAGCCATGCTTAATCTTTAACGCATGCAAGGAGTTACCCAGCCTCAGAAACAAGACAAGTAACAACCAAGCATTATTGAAAAAGAAATGGTAATTTGTTTCCAGGCTTCCAAATCAGCACTTGAGAAGAGAGATTGCTTTGACTCATGGCCAGTTTCCATATTCTCAAATCCTGCATTTGAAACCATTGCACTATTTCATATTTGCCTTGACCTCCTTTCTCCAAGAGGGGAGATGTTCTGTGACACATCTCTCAGCCATGACACACACAGATCCACACCAAAGGCAAGGAAGGGCAGAGCTGACTAGGTCAATCACCTGAAAACAAGATTTTAAAGCCATCCTGATGTTTGCCATCACACGCTGACAAAACCACCACACCTCTGCTCTCCTTCCTGATGTGTCCTTAACTGGTAACAAAGCAATACAAGCAACACACTCACAGGCTCCAAAGGAGTTATCTCACAGTTATTTCACTGTGTAAAAAATCCCACATGGGTGGAAGGGCTGTTGATGGGACAAATTCCCACTACTGGAATATTTGGAGTTGAACAGGTCACATTTTGTATTTTAACTAATTGAGATTTTCGCCTTCAATGACTTTGAAGATAAACGTGACTGCTGTTTGCTACAGGAAGTCACATTTATTTTAATTTATTAGTTAAACTCAGCTTTAAGTTCATCCACACTTGAACCTTTCTTGAGAACCATTTTGATTTCAGTGAAATAATAACTAGTTGTAGTAGTAGTAAATGGGGACAATCCCTCAGAATCACTGGAAACAGCACAACACTCTCTATGTCTGCTAACATTGTTTATGATCTCTTTTAAATAAGTAAAAAGGGAGAATTCAATTAGCTTTAATTAAATTCTGGGTATTAGACCCTAACAGCTAATGAAAATAATACAGATTTGTTTTCATAATTAATGAAGTCCCAGAGAATTAGACTTCATTTTACTTTAGGGGAGGGTGGCAGCTACAAGTCTGTTTCCCTTTACACACATGGAAAAACATTACTGGCTGTGAAAACAACAAGAAAAAAAAATTGCCCATAAAACAAAACTGGGAGAGAAATGCTGCTTCCACAGAAAAAAAAATTCAGAACTAATTTGAAAGGAAAAAAAACCCAAGCCAAACCAACACCAACTATTCTAAACCCCACACTGAGAATATACAAACCCTGGTGTTTTCAAGACCAGTTTGACAAAATACTTGTATCAGTTCATACAGGGTTCCTGCAAGTTAAAAGATCATAACCAAGGGATCACTTTCCTTGTGTTATTTTAGCTCCTTTTCAAAGCAAACTTTGGGATCACCCTGAAGCCCTACCCAGCTACACAAGCCTTTGCTAATGAGCACCTCAATGAATATGGAGCTGGTGGATAAAAACCACGGCAGAGCTAATGAGGAACAGAAGCCATTTCCCACTTTAGCTCAATAATTATAAACATCAAAAGACATCACCAAAAGGAACTCACAGGACTGAAAAAAGCCCATCCCACTGCCCACACTCCAGCTGGAAATCAGCTATTTTTTGGCTGTACCAACAGCAGTAAGGAGTGCCAGCAACACCATTGAACTCCAATAATCAAAACATGTTTATCCTTTTTGTCTACAGCGTGAACTGTTTAGTTTTTCCTCATTTATCTTCAAAATGCTTTGCCATGAAAAACCACCTTATTGGCATATCAGCAATATGCCAATACTCCAAGCTTCAACAACCTCCAGGGATACTGTTTTCTTAGATGAAATACCTGCATTCCAAAGGAGCATCAGGCATATTGCTGGAAACCAAACCTGTATGAAAAGTTGTCAAGGCAGATCCATTTTTTTTCAGAACCAGTCAGTCATGACTCTATTCATTACAAACTCCCAGAAAATAACAGAAGGGCGATTTGTAAATAGTGTTTTAATAAAGAGGGACTTAAGAGGTAACAAGAAATCTCTCCTTCAAAGCTCTTGAGTCCTGTGAGGACAACACTTCATTTTCTCCCCCCTAATTCCATATTAATGACATCAAATATGAGATTTGAACTCAGCTCAGTTGACACTTCCATTAAAAAAGGTCTCGTGCAGCAGGAGTGGCTTATTAGAATGCCTATGCAAGAGGACACAGTTATTTATCAAGAACAGCCTCTGTCCCACCAGACAGAAGTGCTGGATAAATGTCAGGTGCTTATAGAGGAATCAATTCTTCCAGTGTATGCAGTTTATTAACCACACAGCACTTGTATTTCATGATTCAGCACTCAGTACATTTAAATTGCCAGGCTACAAACTCTCTGAGAGGACCTCTCAGAAAGGAACTGCCAGAAGTGCATCTGGTGAGTGGGACATGTTTTAACAAGCTTTTACAGAGTAATGGGCAAGGATAGCCCCCCCAAAGAGCAAAGCCATGAAGTTCGACCACACCAGGAACTGGTTAAGGCATTAACAGTATAATGGGTGATAACTGTCATCCCAAAAATACTATTGATCTTACATAAAACTGAGAACACCCCAAATCTGTCCCTTCCCTCCAGAGCACAGGGCTCAGCACGGCAATCACAGGGTGCAGCACCTCATTCCCCTGGAGCCAACACTTGGATCTCAATGCTTACATAATAGTTAACTAACGTTTCACAGAGTTATCTATATGCACATAACTCAGATCTTGTCCTGGCTGAGTTACCAGCTCAGACTGAACTGATCAAGGTCACTCAGTGAGATCTGAAATACTTCCTAAACTCCTTATGACAAATCAGAGACAGCTTTCTGGCACACACGGCCAAAACATTTAAATGCTTATCACTTCCTAGAACTCACAGGTATAACTGACACTGTAATGCTTTGAGTTTCCAAGTACAATCATCTTTGATCATTCCAACAGTCATTTCCTTATGAAATCAGAGAATCAGGTTGGAAATTTCCTAATAAACCTAGAAGAAAAAGATCACAAAATTAGATTCCCCCCAAAAAAATAGGTTCTGAAGTATTTGGTTTCCAGAATATTTTTAAAACAACATTGTCCTTTTAAACCTCTGCTTAAAGCTGAACTGGAAGATGATGGTCCTACCTTGATGGAAGCAACATGGAGCAAAGTCTCTCCCTTGTAATTTCTTCTGGCAATTGTGTTGCCACCGGGGGATTTCAGCAGAGCAGGACTGAGTGGTGTTGCTATTTGACTGCAAGTCTTAGAAGTGGAGGGGGTAGAGGGAGATTCTGAGAGTGAAGGACTGTTAATGGCTTGAAGGGCTGCAGATCTTCTTGTCTTCACCCCAGTGTCAGTGAGTTTGGATGCAGAGGGAGAAACCTGACCTGGTGTCTGTTCAGGGGTTGGGCAGATGGGGAAGCCCTGCAGTGACTCCTCCTTGGCCTGCCTGCCTGCCTTCCCAGGAATGCCCCTCTCACCTCTCCTTGCTCTTTTTGACTGAGGAGTAGACTCCTGAAGTCTGCATTGCTCCCTTCCACGTTTCAAAGGTGTAACTTCATTTGCTACTGACAGCAGTGTCTCTGCAGCACAATTCTTTTCCTTGCTATCTCGTGCAGAGCACAAAACCTCACTGTTATCTTTCTTCTCTGGGGATTCTGCCTGTGGTAGAACTTCCACATCTTCTGTATGTATGGCTTCCTTTTCAGACTCCTGCTGAGGTCTTTCTTCAGGACTCTCTGGTTCCTGAGTGCACAGCACCACTGGCTGACTGCAGATGGTCACACACTTTTCCTTGGGAGTCTTCTCCTCAGCTCTTTTCTGCTCAGGTTTCTCTAAGCTCCACTCTTTGTTAATGTCTGCTAGTTGTTTCTTCTTCATCTTCTTAATCTGTCTCTGGGTTGGTCTTTTTGTTGGCTTGGAGGGCTTTTCTTGAGGGTTAGGAGGGGAAGGAAAGAAATCATAAACTGAAGATGCGTCTTGACCAAGGTCATTGCTTTTAGTCTCAGCCCGGCTCCTGTCCACGACACATCGAATCTTCCTGCTCCTCGGGCTGAACCACATTTTGATCTGTTCCTTCTTGCTCTTTCTTCCCAAGTCTGAGTCAGTTGGTGTGGATGGATCCTCTGCTGGATCTAAGTGCATGCGGAAAGAGTAAAAATAATTATGGAGTACTCTTCAGAACCTCATAAAGGAAAGAAAGAGCCTAACAACAACTGCAAGAACTGATGAAGTGTTACTGAATACAATTTATGAGTGCTTTAATTCCTTCTGAGAAGACACACATAGCGACTTTAAAAGCCCTGGCCAGGCCTCACGCCACCCTGGAGCTCAGAGATCCAGCAGGCAAGTGAGCATCCTGGCAGAGAAATTCCTTCAGCAGTCGGTGCACAGCACATGCACAGAGGAGTGCTGACTCTCAGGTCAGAAAAGGACAGAAGTTGGTTTTCTCACTGAGTTTTCCTTGGAAATGGGTTTAGCAAAGAGGCATGTGCATACACAAAAGAGCACAGAAACAATTTGCTAAAGAGATATTACAGTTCATCTGAAGATGAAAAGGGAAAAATAACTGTAAGCAAGCAAAACCAATATCCTTATAAAAATATCGAACATTCCTGAGAACATTCATTTTTACTGATTCCACAGATACGGCAGATGAACCAGAGGAATACACAGAAAATCTGTAAGCAATTGTGTCCTGTCATTTGATCCTTTACCCCTGGGTAGTAAATAATTTCAAGGGAGCTAAGCATTTTGATAATCTCAAACATTTCTTTAAAAATATGCAGTGGAGCAATTTTATAAATCACATTGTACAGCACATTACAAATCAATGACCAGGGTGACGCAGGAATATCCTGTACTCCCAGCACACAAAATAACAGTGGAGAACAAGGACTCAGGACAAAAATGCTCTCCTCAATGGCTTAAGAATAAATTAAGGAGTATAAAGTGACCTCAAAGTTAGACACTAATTCAATTTGACAGTTTCTTTGACACGAAAGAACTATAGCAGATTTTTTACCAATTCCTTCACTCTGAACTGGTGTTATTTTAGGTTATTTGGACAAGTCCTCCAAACTAAATGCACAACTCATTCTTCCTGTTGCCTCAAACCTCAGGGACTACCACTTACAAAAGTCTTGGTGATTTATAGCAATCAAATACAAGACCAATATGAATTTTGTTTTGTTTGTTTGTTGTTTGGGTTTTTTTGAAGCAGCACTAAACCCAAGATTATAAGGGCGGGGAAGGTTCTAAGCACTCCTGAAATAAACTATACAAAGCCTCAATTATTAAAAGTGACAGACACTCACTGCAACAATCTATCACTTTCACTTCAGTGCATTAACTTTCCATGGCTAATTTATTATCTCCATACCTTCTCTTTTATTTTTGGTGTTAGTAAGTACAGCCTGTTTTTCACAGCAAGCTGGGATAAACTCACAGCAGCAAACACACTGGTTCCAATCTCTTAGTCACAAAAAACTGCATTTGAAACTCCACTTAAAAGACAACTGTGTAGCTAGTAATTCAATGCTAAAACAGACATTCACAGTTGTCTTTTAAAGCAATACTGCAAAGTTAAATGTTTCCTTAATCTTGATTTCAATTACCCTACTTACCCCTCAAATTAAATGCTGTAACAGATTTAGCTAGAGGAATATGTAAGCCATCAGACCAAAAGTGTCATTAAGAATACAGCTTGAGGCTAGTTCATCAATCATTTAGGCATCTAAAGATAATCATCAAGTACAGAACTGCAGCTATTTGGTTTTCCTCTAAGGCTGGGCTTGGTGCAAACAAGAAACAAAGCGCTGAAATTGAGACTGAAATCTCAGAACTAGCTGGCTTTGAGATCACATCCAGTCTCATTCTAAACAATAACATCTAAAAAAAGGAAGAGCTTGATTGCAAACAGATGCAAAATATAAAACACAAGTAACTATTTACTCATCTTGCCTTCAGTGTGTACACAAACTAGCAGATCTCCTTGTAAAATATTTACCTTACTGAAACTATCAGTCATCCCCAAGCAAAGAGAAAGAATAAAACCGGCTTGCAGAAGTAATTTGTGCAACAATTTTATGATGGCCAGAATTCTTTTTGATGTGTACAGCACAGCAAGACTTTCAAGTCCAAGTGACAAATTCAATCAAAGGCACTGTCCTTCAGAAGTATGATCTAAAGCAGCAGAACACAATGAAGCATTTACACTGCATGTACCACTCCTGGCAGCTGGAAAGCCTGTGAAATAATCCACCACGAGCCTTCCTGAACTGATCTGTTCATTACTGGTTGCTCAGCAGGGACTTACCAGTCAGGTTATTAAAAACCTGCTGAAATTATAACATGCCAAATAAATACATTCCCAGGAGTGCTTTTCCTCACCTGCAACGACTTGAGGTGTAATAGAGTATGTTCCAGAACAGGAGGCACTCATGGGACACAATCCTGACACAGAGACCTACCCCATAGAGAGGCCAGTCCTGCACACCCAGGGGAGAAAACTGCTTTTTCTGGTTTTTCTTAGACCCTGATATCCCTTCCTCCATTTCCAGCAACTTGGACAAATGACCAATCTACCTTCCCTGAAAATCCAATCTTTTGATGGACCCAGAGCTGAGAGAGAGAGAAAGAAAGGAAGGAAGAGGGGAGATCCAGCACCAAGAAGCTGAAAGGAAGTTCTTATGATTTAATAAGTAAATGTTAATTTATATAAAGAGGGTATTATCTGGTGGCTAAGTTCACTCAGTTAAAATACCTTCAGAGAAAATTGCCCACGATAAAATCAATCCCAATGAATTCTCTGCTGTCTCTGAGTTTGAAGTCAGAGCTTGGACCTCAACAGGATTGAAAAAAATTACTATTATGGTTTTGATTTAATTATCTTTTTAATAAGTAAGTGTCCTCTCAAAAATTTTCAGAGAGGCATTTAGACAAGGTAACTCAGTAGAGCGTGCCTTACTAATCCTAGATTTTAATCATCTGCAATAGCATAAAGAGCATCCACAATAACACATCCTATTAGAACCAGCCTATAATAAATGCAGTAAATTTAGTCTCCATTACCTATTAAACATAACATTCAGATACACAATGCAGTAACTGAATTATTTCTAAATTAGAGTTATTTGCACATAATAAGCCCAAGTTTCTCAGTGCTGACAGTTAATAGAGTTTGATTTCTTAAGTGTTAAAAGGGTTGAAAGTACACAAAAATACCAGGAGATAGGCAGTGCCTTGCAACTAGAGCTCCAACTCCAAGTTCTGCTCTAGTGCAAGAGCAGGCTAGTGCAGGAGAGAAAAAAAAGGAGCAATTAGAAAATGTGGTTTAGCTATCATTAATCTGCATCAAAGGGATATAATGATGCACATTGTGTGCCTTTCAAATTATTCTCTATTACGGGTTCTCAACAGAAGTTGAGAAATCTCTTTGACAAACTAGTCCCTTATTAAAAATCAAAGGGAAGAGCTTTGGTACCATCTGTGCAACATTAGTGCCTTCAGTGAAGAATGATTATTTTGCAAGTTAAGTATTCAGCACCAAGGGGGAAAGGGAGAAATTCCAACTATTCAAAGCTCCATCTTTAGATATTATGAAAAATGTCACAGCATCCATGAAATGCAATGTTATCTGTTACCACAGGAGCTACACATCCAGTAGATGTGAAACAAAGTCATGATACTGTAAAGGTTGATTGAAAGTTGATCTTGCTGGCTGTCCACCAGCATGAACTTAGGAAGCTTTGACCAACCTTCAAGGTGTAGATCTGCATGAGAAGAGGGGAGGAAGGCTGCTTGATCTGTGTGATGTACAAGAGTGAAGCAGACTGCTACAAAGAATAAGGTAAAATCAACTATAAGCGGTTGGTGATTGTTCTGAAAATTTACAACAATCTCTGCTTTTTAAAGAACATTACACAGAAAAGCCTGTTTAGAACTTCTCTATCAAAATCATCACTGTAAATCAACAAATCTGGTGTTTTATGCACACTGTGCCCATGACTCAAGTCCTCAGGAATTACCCACCTGTGAAGGCCATCATCCCACCGGGGTCAGTTCCCAGGATGTCTGGGACACTGCAACATCAGAGCTGCAGAGTTTGAGCTGCAGACATCCTACCTGTGGTGCCTGCTGGCCAGCCTTCCTTTACCCTTAGGAATGTACAGCATAGGGCAGCCAAAAGGTCAGGCATTTCTCACCTAAGCATATAAAACCTCTAACAAGTGAATTCATTTGGAGGCTCAGCATTTCCTACCTATAGCTTGAATTTTCCACCTATAATTTGCTTTTTTTCAGCCAGTTTCAGGTTGGTTGTTTGTCAATTCATCTTCAGTCACCCCAGGAGTGTCATTTGCTGTGTTTCCCTCTAATTTAAAAAGCTAGTATTAGCTGTTTTGTGCAGTCCTTCCTGAATTATTTGCTGCTGTTTCTTACAATGCACATGCTGTTTGGCAGAAGCTATTTTTATCCCAATGGAATACAAAGTGAGATTCCTCTCATGTCTGCTGTAGAACCTCAGGGTACAGGGATTTTTGTATTTGAAATATTCAGTGTGAGCTTAACCCTATCCTTTTCAGTCACAGCAGTTCCATGGGGTTTTTTAAAAGAAAAACACACAGCTTACTGCATGCACTGGCTCTGTCAGAGACTAAAAACATTACTAGTAGGAGGCACTTAGAAATCTCAGTATCAACAAGGATCTCCAAAAAGATTTAAGAGAAGCCACAACTGTCTCAAAACAAGGCAAATATGCAAAAGGGACATAAAACAAATATATTGAAATATTCTTTTTTCCAACTGCTCCTCTTCCTTTCCTGCACCGAAAGACTGATTTTTTTTCGGTCTATTTCCTTTATTGGAACATAAAGCACAATTTCTGACCTTCTAACACAAAAGAGAAGAAAATATTGTTGACAGAAGTACAGTGCTGTAAGAACATGAAAGCAAGTCCTTAACAAGAGAAGAGAACCCACGATTCTCCAAACTCAAACACATTTCACTTTGGATACAATAGTTCAAGGCAGAACTTAATGTATCCATACATCTATGGGAGGTGAGGGATTTGCCTGAGAGAAGGGACGAAACATCCTGATGAATTTGCTCTCAAAATCTCTAAAGCTACAATATTCCTCTGATTTTCAACTATTTTTTTTCCCAACACACAACTGGTTGTTCTTAGAGGCGTGCTCATTTATTACTGAATTCAAGCCACTCCTGACAGTGAACTATGACCAGCTCAGGAGGATTTTCGTTTAACCTCAGCATCACACATCCAAAAGGTCACTGTGCTAATCCTCAGCACACTGCAAGGACTACAAGTGACACAAAGGCATCTCTCAAATCATTTCATACAAAACACTCTTGTAAACTTCTATCTCGTGTCTGCTTTTAAGTCAGAACAAGGGATGATAAAAAGAACCTCATTTAGTTCTGTGGCCTGGCCACACCATTCAGACTTTATTTTAGAAGAACTATGGGATTAAATGTACTATTCAATTTTTAGTACAGTTAAACATCAGACCAATTTTTAAGAGTCAATCCATCTTCAAGAGTTCTCCAAAACATCTAAACCGTATCAATAATGCTACCACGTTGTATTTAAAATGCTTTATTTACAGCATCATAAATAGCTCCTCAGAATGATTGTCTTCTGAGTGTGCTTTTAAAAGCCTTCATCACTTAAAATGTTTCCCTGAAATTATTTAAGCCATCATCTGTTTTCTATGCTCCAGAAGGTTTAATCACCACAGGATTTTATACCTATATAAAGTGTATTCCTTTACACTTGGACACGGGCTTCCAGCCTCGTCACTTAAAATCCATTTTGGTGTCAATAAAGAGCTATTCCATAAATGAATGAAGGTTCTGATGGGATTAGACATAGAAAAAGAATCTTTAACTTAGACAAACACATTAGGAAGCAACAATGAAGGAAGAATTACCTATTCTATACCTGACAACTAAATGAATATTTTCTAAAACTTAGTATTACATAAATGCTCCTCTCTGAGCTTGCAGAAGAAACACACAATCACCTACGCTTATTTCACTCCAGCTTTTCCTACTTTGACAAACAACCTAAAATTTGATAGAGATGAATTTCCAGAGTACGTTCTCTGCAATCTTCTAGCACAGCTAGCAATGACAAAACTTTACTGCAGCAAACTAGCTGATTGTTAGGGACCAGAAAATAAATGAGTTAAGATTTGCTTCCTTCCCCTTTTTAGGCAAGGAACACAGTTAATTTTTCCCATATGAAAAAACCCTGAACTGAAAATTACCAGGACAGCAGGCACGACTCAGTGCACAGAAACACATAGGCAGGAGAAGACAGGCATTAATCTTTAACAGGGTCCCTCAAATACAATGCAGAACATTACACACTGGGGCTCCCCTCCCATAAGAGATGACAACCTGTGCCCCTGCTCTGTGCCACAAGACTCAGCAATCTCTCCCACTTCCATCTAATTTTGGAAGACGGACTCTAATGAATTATGGACTAACCCGCTCACGCGGATTTCTCAGTAAAAGAGATTCAAAGAATGAGCAATCCATACAGGCAGCTCTCTTCAAATCAAAATTTCCAAACATGATTTGGAACAGCCTCTCGGAATTTTAAGCGGGGCTGCACTGCTCATTCCCTGTAAAGATGAGAGGGGGTAGCCTGGAGTCCGCAGCCACCAGGAGAGGCTCACCTGAGGTGTGGGTGCCCAGGAGCTGCCGCAGCTTTCCGCAGAGCTGGATCATGTCATCCAGCTGCCGGTTGATCTGCGCGTCCTGCACCCAGGCCGGCACGTGGCACACGGGGCACTCGGCGCCAACACAGTCCCCCACGCAGGACCTGGAGGCAAAGGGAAAACCCATCATCCAGTGCAAGTTACCTCCTGCACCCACCATTGATGGTTCCACAGCCCAGCGAGACTCTCTTATTTCAGCACTGACAAACCGCCACAAAGGCCCACACGAGCTGGTCACAAACACAGGACAGGATTTACTTATCAGGGCAAGTGACAAGCTGAATGTAATTAAGCAACCTACCATCTCCCTGATCTTTTTCAGCCGTCTGATGTTTGCATTTTTGTAGTGGAGTTTCTCACAGACTTTCATGTAAACAAAGTGATGTTTTCATTCCTCTCCGGAGGAGGGACAATTGATGGACTTCTAGTTCGACCAGTGTGGTTGGAGAGGTGGCAACCTCGTCCTCCAATCCATGGTCATTGTCCAAAATCCATATAAACCAAAGTGGAAAAATAAACTTCTCTCTTTTTGCCCTGATGACTTGACTGTGCATGTGTCACTCGTTTCGTGTCCTATAACAACAACCCACTTCCAGCACCTCGTCAGGACAGCCATGAAAAACGCAGTGCCTCACACTCTGTCCCAAATTTTCAAAAGCTCCACTGATGTTGGACTCCAGGTAACAGTTAGGCTTAACAGTTAAAACTGCACCTTCTTTCATATCTGCTACTCTGCAGCCTTCCATTTTTAAACAAGTGCCAGAAAGCCAACCCACAGTAAACTACAATTTCCAGCTTTTCCTAGTTAAAATTTGTTTGATACTGTGAAGAAGTTTCACCTGTATGAACATTTCTCTTTATGAAGTGCCATGAGGATCTCTAGGTGCTCAGAGTACTTTATCACTGCCCTTTTTCACAGCATTGATGTCAGATGATCATGATGGGATAGGTGGGGGAATAGATTTACTCAGTAATACTGTTCTCCCCAAATCAGCCTAAAATCGTTTATTCTTTTGATTAGGCCAGTGAGAAGACCTTAGGATTTGCCATTTGAACTACATTCAAGGGCCATTTCTACATCCCATCTCCTGTCTATCCTATTAAATAGAGGTTATACTTCCACACAGCCAAGACTGAATCAATTTCAACAGTCCCAGTTACCTGACCAGTACTCATGTAAAAATTGCTGCTAACTGTGTGGTTTGTGCTGTAAACAGGCAGAGGCCCTTGTGGTTGAGGCACTGCTGTGTTTGGGAGACTGGAGCACAGCTCTTGCCTCCAGCATATCCTGGATGATATTTGACAAATCACTTGGAGCAAAGGAAAGGGCCAACCAGGTCTCCCTTCTCTAGAGAAGCTGGCCTCGGCCTTCCCACCCCTGTAAATGGCACTGCAAGGGAAATGCAGAATGACTTTGATACAACCTCTCTGAATGACCCGCAGCTGTTGGGGCTCTTGTTGTCAACTGGCAATGGCTGCAGGTAACAGCAGAGCTACCCCAACAACACTGCAAAAACTGATCTTGATAAATATTCCTGTCCATAACAAAGCCATGATGAGGGAGAAACGATTGTTTAATGTGTGACCCAAGTACTGCAGTTCATTAGTTTCACATCCTTCACTCCCTATTTCAGAAGCCACTCGCCCCAGTCCTCCCCGGGTGTGTTAATAAATGTCTGTCTGCAGCAGTGGACCAGAATCAGTTCACACTTTATCTTGACAGAACCTAAATTCTACAGAACCTAAACTCAGAGTTGAGAGTGGTCCTTTAAAAGTTCCAGCTACAACAGAATGCAACTCACTTCGACTCCAGTGTTACAGAAAAGGTACTGGAAACTTGTCACACAACAGTTAAACATCAATGAAAAACGTGCAGGTGAACAACCGAGTTGTAACTGAAATAGCAGCAAGCTGGAGTTGCTGGAGAGATTATAAAGGTGTGGCAAAAAAGTTCTGATTTTATGTAATTTAGTCTTGAGAACAGCTCGTGGTAACTGCTGTAATATTATTGAAAATACCTAATTTGCTTCTAAAGAAATTAATCTGAATTTCCTCAGGTTTATTTTAAAAAATAGCCACTGCCCAAGACTCAGTCATCAAAGGACAGATGAAATAGCTGCTAAAAAGTCAGGCATACAAGAGAGACAACAGTAACTCAGATAACAGCAAATAAACTCCTTTTTCTGAAGCAAGAAATAGCTGCTAATGAGTGCTTAAGACTCGTGTTAGCTATTCTTTCCAGCCTCATCAATACAAACTGCATTGTCCGCTTGATGTTTGAAATTTTTTTTCTTTAAAAACCCCACAAAACTTCACAACGAACAGTGGGTGACTTAAATCTATCACCTGGAATACACGAGGGTCAGCCAAAATAAAACCACAAGGCCCTGGATGCCCAACAGCTAAACAACTACATTTATTAAGCCACATGTTCATACTTCTAAAAAACTTTGAGATGTTTCTGGGGGCTATTTTACCAAATAATCTGTAGAGTGGTTGTATAAATAAATAATTTAAGGAATTCCTTCAAACAGCAGAATCATAGAATGGTTCTGGTTGGGAGGGACCTTAAAGCCCATCTCATTCCAACTCCCATGGACAGGGAGACCTTCCACTATCCCAGGTTGCTCCAAGCTCTGTCCAACCTGGACTTGGACATGTCCAGGGATGGGGCAACCACAGCTTTTCAGGGCAGCCTGTGCCAGGGCCTCACTCCCTCTCACAGGGAAGAATTTCTTCCCAATATCTAATGCAAACCTGCTGTCCTTCAGCATGAAGCCATTCCCACTATCCTGACCCTATGTGCTCTTGTAAAAGGTCCCTCTTCCAGAATGCTCTACAGCAATTAATGGCCACAGCTGGGAAAGAACACGTGTCTGGAGAGAAATAAATCATCTGTGCATCTTTTAGTACATGCTTACTGGGGGAAGAGATGCTGAGGGCATCTGTCCCATAATAACTCCTTTAAAGCCAGTTACATATTCTACTTATATTTTACCTTTCAGACCTTCAACAGTGTAAACTCCTATTAGAAAAGTGCAGCTGAAGATAGGGAGTGGATACACACCCATGAGGGAGTGAGGGAGGGTTTCCTCGGCTTTTACTGATATTGTGACTACTATAGATTAACAGGAAGCAAAGCTGAGTATCTATGATGGCTTACAAGCAGAGGTTAGACAGTATTATTCTTCTTCACCTTAACAAAGAGAGGATTTTATCAGCCTGCTTACACCTGTGCTGTGCAGAGACACTCTTTAAGGTGCACAGCAAACCTTTTCACTCCCGGTGTTTGCATGTGCATGCCGTGAGGAGCAGTGACACACACGGCGGCCAAAAGGCTCCACCACCTCATCCACGGGCGGATCTGGGGCACAAACATTTCAGTCTCTGCCCGTACTGACAATGCAGTGAGGTGTCCTACGACAGGTGACATGACCACCACCACCTCACAAGCGCCTTGCTGGCGGAATGTTTCTAACGTTTCTAATTTAAATCAGTGTTTTGAAGCGCTCAGATTATTTGACCAACCCTAAGTAGAGGTAAGGCTGCCTCGCCAACGTGTTTGGACGCGTGTGAGAACAGGAACAGCCACAGGGGCAGATCTGAAGGAGCCAAGTCTTGGTAGAAGGCCAAACCAACTATCAGCATAACCCAACCCTCTGGGGGAGAGGAAAACCCCCTTGGAAACAGGAAACACCTCCCTAAATTGCTCTTTTTTCTTTATGTGAAGAGAAAGGAGTTAAGGATGATGAGAACTGCAAGTTGTTTAGGAATCCTACGCCACTACAAGCGGACAATTCCCTCCATCAGACTGCGAGTTCCCTTCACACCTGGCCAGCATCCTGAAGCCTAAACCAGCACTCCTGCATGGGCTCCCGCTCTCCTCTCCCCCTCAGGCCCCCGGCAGGACCAGGAGGCAAACCAGCCGTGTCCCCTCCGTGTCCTTTCGGCACAGCACAGCAGGGCTGCGGGCGGCCCCGGTACTCACAGGCAGAAGACGTGCTCGCACTGCCCCAGGGACACGGGCTCCCGCAGGACGCCGGCGCTGTGGGCAGAGCAAGGAGAAACACGGCACTTTTAACACGCGCGGCCGCACGGAGGGCCCGCGGAGGAAAACGGAGCGGGGGGCAGGAAAAGGGGAAGAGGGACATCCATTACCAGCGAGAACAGCTCAGCGCCTTCTCCAGCCGCCCCAGCGCGGCGCGGGTGTGGGACCAGGAGTGCCCGGGCGGCGCCATGGAGGGGACG
>VWZU01001790.1:175400-231774 GCA_013397095.1 Sterrhoptilus dennistouni
AAAAAAAAAAAAAAGGAAAAAGAAACCACCTGGCTGGAATTGTGTGGGTGAACCTGGGTAAGTTGTATGGGCCACCCCAGGTCTCCCAAGGTAAGGCTTTATCTGCAATCTGTTTTACCAGCAACAACAAGTTTATTGAGCTCAGAGTTTAAGTTCATTTTGTGCTTGAAGGTACATCAATGCCCTGACCCAAACCCAAGTCTTTGGGGCCTTATGCTGATACATATGATAAAGATTCATATTAAAGTATTCTATTAATCATTCAGAGGGAAGAGAGCAGGATGTGTGTGGTGGTGCGCTGAACTCAGCTGCTGGGGGCTGCTCTCAGAAGTGGGCAGAGCACTCCCTTAAAGCCAGCAGGCAGAGTCTTTGAAGCAGGAGCTAATGATGCCTTATTATGTGGGAAAACACAGCTCAGGGTCAGGGGCAGCCAGCACGTGGGGTTGGGGAGGAAGATCACTGGAGAGGACACAGAGAGGCAAAGCTGCAGGAGATGGAGGGTTTGTGAGCAAGGGGGATGCTCCTTGCTTCTGCTATGCTCAGGGAAATACAATCTTATGCAGAAAAGAGCTTCTTGCTGTCAGAGCATTCAGCCAACAGACCTGCCCTGTACCACTCCTCAGCTGGACCAGAGCAGCCCTGAGCTCCAGGCAGAAGGAGAAAAGGGGTTGTGGGGGAATCATCTTCCACTGGGTACCAAGAGCCAGGAGCTGCCTGGGACTGGAGGACTGTCTCGAGGAGTTACATAGAGCTGGGATGAGCTACAGGAACAAACCAAAACCACTGGAAGCACTAACTTTTAAAACAGTTGTATTTGTGCTGACATAACCAGATAAGCTCTCTGTCATTACCAAAGATGGCCCCCACCAGTGGCCCTTGTGACTGTCACATAACACCTGCATCCTCACAACCCCCCTGTGAGGAGGGACAAGGCCATGAGTCCCATTTCCCCAGGGGGGAGCCTGTCCAAACTGAGCCACTTCCATCCAGTCACCCAGGAATTCTGCTGCTGAGCAGGGAGTGGAGCCTGGCCTTTCCTCTGTGGCTGTGGGGCTGCTTTGTGATCAGACACCCTGCACTGCCCGCAGCTCCTCTGCTCCATCACAGCCATGTCTGCTGTAAGTAAAAGGCCACGAGCAGCAGATGGTGTTCTCTAAATCCTCACAGCCATTACAGTGATCATAAAACAAGAACTGGGAGGGAGGAGGGGAAAGAACCTGTGGAAAGACCAATCTGATTTGTAACCAAGTGCCAGTGTCAAACACCTACCATGTTCCTAGTGGCATTAATTAAGTGCATATCAAAAAACAAAGTACTTTAAGAAAATGGGACTGCTTATCCCCATCACCCTAAAATCACTGAAAATAGGCTTGGAGGGGCTGTCAAGTCTTTTCCCCAGCTTCTATGATCCTGTGTGGGTGGATCCCTTCAATAGATGGAGCTTATGGTGCTGGCTTGGCTGCTTGTGTCAGAGCTGTCCAGTGTCACATCAGGACCTGCGTCCACACCGTCAGGATCAGCTTGATCTTTAGCAAAGTTGATGAAAACCTGGAAGTTTAAAGGAAAACACTCAGTGTGTGACAGCATAAATAATTTATGGTATGAATGAATATATAAAAGGCATGTCTGTTCATTTGACTGTGAGCCTGGAGAACGCGCTCGGGGATGGATTCACGCTGAATTTGAGAATTGCAAATGGTTGGGCTCCTGTGGGCTCATGTAAATAAATGGATGTGCACTCCTGGGATCCAAAGGCAGACATTCCTGCACGGAACTTCATTGTCCTGCAGCTCAGGTTCCCGAAGCACCAGCGAGGCAATGCCCATGCAGTGGTGCATTTCCATCACACTGTCATAGAGTCCCATTATTACTTCATAAACCCATCTGTCTCTGTGTAATTGACATCTGTGCAGGCACAACTGCAGAGTGTGGAGAGAGGTGTATAAAATCACACAGAATAGCCTTCCTTTCAACAGCAGCTAATGAATACAGAAAGGACTCTTACCACAACACTCCCTGCAATCACATTTGCATATTCACAAATCCAAGCTGTCCTCCCACAGAATTTGAGCTGGGGCTTCCTGTGCTTTGCCTGCCTGTTTCTCTCACAGCCTCTGCCCCTTACTGGAACAGCAGTGAGGAATTCCCCTGCCAGACTGCTGTGTCACAATCCATAGCACTACAGGGCTGCAGCTCTGCTTCTCTCTCTGGGACAAACATAATATTCCAGGGGCTGATGCTCAATGGGGTGACTTCTTCTGAAGAGTCTTTGTGGAGGACTCAGCTGATGTGCTCCCTAAAAGATTTTGATGCTATTGGGAATGTTCTTCCAAAGGAAAATGGAATGAGCCCCAAAGCAAAGTCTGCAGTAATGGTAAATGAACTTCCAACCCGAAAAGTGAAATTAAGCATGTTTTCAGTACCGGTGGAAAGCCTAGCCCTGGACTTGGGGGTGATTCATAGTCCTGCCCTTCACCCACACTCACAAGGCTCTTGAAATCAGCAGTGACAGAGGGAAGAACAGATCCTTTATGCTCCAGGCAGCTTTGTGTGTGTTTCCCTAGCACCAGCAGAGGTACCTGGAGGCAGTGGTGCTGATAAAGTACCCCCAGGAGGAATATAGATGGAAATCCCTTTCAAACTGTAGTCTATTGTGTGCAGCAGTCCATTATGCGTAACCATCAGTCTGCTCCCCTGTTAGCAGTTTTAAATGGATGGCCTCACATTTTAATTCCTTACCTCCTCCAACGTTGTCTGACTCACAGAGAAGTGCCTGATGTTGAAGGCTGCTTTGTTGCCTTCCAGGAGATCAAATATATTGGCTACCCCTCCTGCAGAGACCGGGACGTGGTACTCCACCATCCTGAAATGCCGATCCTGTGGGGACAGCAGGGGTGGGGAGAGCCAAGAGCCAACACATCCAACAGCTGGGCCATGGGAGGATGAAGGGCCAGGGGCTGTGGTGTCTTCTCAATGTTACTATCTGCTAGGGACCAGTGTTCTTCCACTGGGAGTTCTTGTGGAGTTTGTGACTGGGGGAGCACAACTAAACTGCAAGGCTGGAAGCTCCAGGGTGGCCACAGCATTTTCCAGCTCTAGGTGTGCAGTTTTGATTCATGCAGAGATTGGGTTACAGACAATGGATGGGATTTGTGATTCAGTTGCTCTAGTTTTACAATTACTCAGTTACTGGAAGTGCTGGAAGTATCTCATCACTCACTGAACCTAAAGGGGGTTTCCATCCATTCCAGGCTTCAGTGGGAAGGGCATTCCCATGGCAGAGGGTCACCTAACAGCTGCATTACAGGGTCACTGCAGCTGTTTTGCTGATGTTACATCAGCTACCAGGAACTGAAGTGCTCCAGCCCTCAGACAATGTAGCTGAAAGCTGTGACAAGTGTGACTCTGAGAGCTCGGATCTATGTGCACAAGATTTCACAAAATTTCCACCATGCAAGGATCTACTTGGACAGTTTGAAGGGATTTTGAAAGCCTCTCCTGAAAGCATTTGCCCTGCTTACCTTCAGGCATGTATTTGGGAAGTGTGACTTCATGAACTCTGTCAGAGTCTCAGTGCAAACTGTGCTGCTGTTTAAGTGCATCTTCACAGTGAATCCTCTTCCAAATCTAGGGGAAAAAGAAAATCACAATTAACACTGTAGAAGAGAGAAAAACAGATGAAGAAACTCTTTGGGGAAATCTAATCCAGGCATGATGCATCTTGAATGGGGTCAGGGCTGTTAACCTGGAGTGAAACTTAGTAAGAAGCCAAGCTATTGTTATTACTAATAAAACCAAAGCTCAATCCTAATATGCATTTCTCATTTGTAGCAGTGAACAGATTGCTTTGGGGGACGCATTCTGGGAAGAGAGGCTGTGAGGGAGTAGCAAGTGCATTAGTTAACAGAGAATTTCAGTGGTGTATAAGGGAGATGAACCAGGAAAAGTCATTGTTTTGATAACACAGGTCTCATGTTCTGAGCACTCAGAGCTGTAGGTCAGTAACTCACGAGGCTGTTCAGTGAAAGTAAACCAGGTTCATTTTACTGACCTGCTCTTGATGTGCTGCAGGGAGCCAATGCACTGGAAACTCCCATTCACCATGATGGCCAGCCTGGTACAGAGGGCTTCACACTCCTCCATGCTGCAAAACCAACCAAGAAACTCTAGTAAGTCATTGAGAAAGTATAAAAATATGGTTAAGTAACTGGAGAACATCACTGATCTTCCCTAAAGTGTTGTGGGTCTCTGTGGACACCACATTCAGCCACAACAAACCCCCAAACCTCTCACAGCTCAGTGCCCTGAAATTGTGTAAGGACCAGAGGGGAGTGTGAGGGGTGAGTCTCTCCACACTCCTGCTGACCCCAAAAAGGGAGGCAGAGCAGCCCAGCCCTACCTGTGGGATGTGAGTATCACTGAGCATTTGTTCTGCACTTCCTCACTGATGATTTTCCAAAGGTGGCGTTTGGCGTTCGGGTCCATTCCAGAGCTCGGCTCGTCCTATTGGGATAGACAGGACTGAATGGAAATTTGCACTCCAGAAGTAAACAGGCCTGGGCTCAGGCAGCAGTTAGTACAGAGGGAATTCCTTCCTCCTCCTATTTTTATTGAGAAATTTTTGTATTGGGATTTTGATGAAAGCACCAAGAGCACTGGCAGGTGGTCAGAAGTAAAGGCAGCAGTGCTGGGCTTGATAGAAATTGGGACAAGGGATATTTATGTCCACTAGGTATCCCACTTAATATTGGGAATCCTGCTCACAGAGCTCTGCACACATATGGTACACAGCAAGTGGGAAATCTGCACAAAAAGGTATGTTTTAGCAATGGGGTAAGCCCATGGAAGAACTAGAAATTGAGAGTGAAAGACAAGACAGGAAGCCAAACCTAGAAAAGCAGTTGTGTTCTAATCCTGAGGGAAGTGCCCACTTTGCTCTCCTACAGTTTTGGAGCCTTGGATTCTGCTTTTCTTGCAAGGCTGTGCAGGTAAGTTGATAGAAATGAAAAACAAGATAGAGCTGGGAACTAGGAGAGTTTAACTGGCAAATATACAGTCTATTTTTGACATCTGGAAGCTGCTGCCAGAGAAACTGAAAGACTTGCCACTCTCTTACACCCTGAAAGAAATTATGAGTGTTTGCTGGAACCTGAACTTTCCTCTGATGGTTTCTGTTGTCAGGCCAAGCACGGGCACACGGGGAGTGTCCCTTAAGCTGTGACTGAGTAGGTTTTGTGAGACTGTCCAGGTTCTCCTGCCAGCCCAAAGACCTGCTCCTCTTCCCTCAACCAGGCCCCCATTTCTCACCAGCAGCAGAATGGATGGATTGCCAATGAGAGCCAGAGCAGTTGACAGCTTCCTGTTGGTGCCATAGCTGCACATGGAGGTGACTCTGTCCTTGTAGGGCATCAGGTTCAGCCGGTGGAGGAGCTGGAGTACAACCTAGGGAGCAAGAGTTCTGCTTCCACACCATGTCCAGGCCATGGATTACCACATATGTATCTACTGAAAGACTCATTTACAGGCTACAAATGACAAAAGTGCTGCAAGCCAAACTCCTTGTTACTCACTCCCTTGATTTCCCCCTCTGGGATGCCGTGCAGTCGAGCGTAGTAATACATGTGCTCTTCCACGGTCAGCAGGTCATCCAAGGCATCCTCCTGAGGACAGTAGCCAAAGAGTGACCAGTGGGCCTCATTGATGTCATTCAAGGACCTGTGTAAGGAGGTTGGCACATCACTGTAAACACACTGAACTGCCAGCGCACTCTGGAATCAAACAGGAGGGAGAAAAGCCCTGTCTCCTACTCCCTACCCCCTTCCCCAACCCTTGAAGCATCTGCAGTGGATCTGCAGAGCTCCAGCTTTCAGCCCCCCAGTTCTGCAGAGCCTGTGTGTCCAGTATGTAGCTCTCCAGTTACTGCCACCAAGCCTACACCTCTGAAAGAAAGCTTTCAGGTGAGCCCCACTGGTCTCCAGGTCTGGCTTAGAAGTGGGATCACACTGTTGAGGATCTGAGCCTGATCCCTTTTGCAATGGACTGAAGTGGAACAAACACCCCTGAGCAGCAAAACGCAACCCCCTAGGAAGCAACCATGCCACCTTCAAAGGATGAAATCCCCACCTTATTTATTTTTGCTCTAGTTTGAGTGTTTCATTTCAGACTTTTACATTTCTTGTCCTTAGCCACCCAGCCTTAAAAACTGCTCTCAGGTTGATTTGCTTCCCCAGAAACCATATCCTCCATACCCAGAATGATCCTGGACGCGCAGCCTTCCGCTGGATGCTCCGATATCCCCTGTCAGCATCTTAAAGATTGTTGTCTTTCCAGCTCCATTCACACCAAGCAAGCCAAAGCACTGGGAAAGGAAAGGCAAAATGTAAATATGCTGTATTTGTAATGCAGAAATATTGCTTTGAGATGGGTGCTCAGTGCACCTTGCCTTTTCTTTCTCTGGCCCCTTAAGCAAGATGAATCGCCAGAGGAACTCAGAGCATCCCAATGTTATAATGGAGATTGTTTATGGTGCAATATACTCCAGCTTCTATTAGGACCATTTGTTTAACATGGTGAAGGATTGAAGATGTGTCTGCAGTAGAGTCATTCCTTTTAGTGCAAGGTGCATTTCTGCAGGAGCTCAGGGCAAATCCACATGGACTCATTGGTGCAAAGCCTCCCCTTGACAGGGACAGAGCTGCTCATGGGAATGAGGTGAGTGAGGTTTGGGCTAGTACTGCTTAAAACCTTGATCAACACAAGTTTTGTCACATAGCATCACCAAAGCACTACCTGAATAAAATGAAGAACCGTCTCCCTGTAGTGTAGTTCCAGTATCTCATGGTAAAATCCACATTTTATTGCTAAGGTTGGAGACAGGCAGTTGTGTGTTGCATCAGCCATCACCACTGTGCTGATAATTACTGTTATTTTGCCATCATTAGTACAGACCAGCTGATGTGAAAGTCCTCCTGTGCTGGGGATGCACAGGATTCCACAGCTCTTCCCCACCTTGGTCCATACAGGAACTGGATTTGTGCACGGTCTGCAGTGCAAGGCCACAGCTTCTGCTGACAGGTGGGGAATGATGCCCTAAATCCCATCAGCATCAGGATGAATTTTGCTAGAAGTCAGAGACCTCAAGGCCAGTCCTGGCTTAGAAAAAAAATCCTCTGCCATAAAGACTAGCACAGTGTCCATGTGAGGATACTGTCCTTTCCTCTCAGTGGGACCCAGGCAACTAAAATAAACCAGGTGCCAAGGATTAATTCCAAGCTTCCCCACAAGTCAAGTGCACAGCCTGAGGTAGAATCTGGTCTCCAGTTTCCTCTGGATCTCAGAGGTGCTCTGTGTACTCCTGTCTGTTCTTCACTTCTCAGGGAGGCAACTGCACTGACATGACCAAAGAATGTTTTTTTTCTTTGGAGTTAATTTTAGGTCCTGATTCATGAGACTGTGTGTTCAGCTGAAGTGATTTGTCTTCCCCTGATGGGAAAACACAAGCAGATAAGCCTGACTCACCATCTCCCATGCAGTTCGGGTGAATAACTTCAGCTGGACACATTCTGCTGTCTTCATTTACCACCTGGTGATCCCCAGTGACCCCACCCAAGACTGCACTGGGCAAACAGAGCATGCAGACACTTTGCTCTGAATAGAGTTCCATCAATTCCCATCCACTTTCCCTCTTTCTACGGCCTTCAAACTGTCATTTGATGTCCCAAATCTACCAGGAGCCTTTTGTCACTGCTGTAACCCCAAGAATCAATGAATGAGAAAAGAAAGGAAGAGGCCATAGCAGAACAAATCATTACGGAAGATGACAGTGACACAGAAAAGTGCCCACAGCCTTCTCCCCTCACTCACCTCCCCAGCAGGGATCCCAAGGCTGATGTTTTTCACTGCTGTGATGCGTTTGTGGGGGAGGTGGTAGATCTTGGTGAGGTTCTGGAGCTGCACCACGTCGAAGTCAGCTTTGCCAGACTCCACCCGGCTCCTCTCTGCCTGGACATCCCCGTCCTCCACGGCTGCAGGTGGCAGAAGGGAGGCTTTGCCATGGACTCTGTCAAACAGGAACCTGGGGAGGGCAGAGAGGGAATTACCCTCCAGCAACAGGCACTAGTTGGGATAGATCCCTGGGAACCTCTCTGTGGGATCCCAGGGCACGCACACAATACTCAGATATACAGTTTCTATTCTCTCCTGGCATTTGATCCACCCAGTGTTCTCTTCCTGCCTGGCTTTTTCTCCTCTTTTTCAGCAAATATTCTGGGCAGGAGCAGGTTCTGCCTCATGGACACACTCCTAATGCAGGTGACAGGAATGTTCTCACTCTCCTCTGTGTGCACCCAGGGCAGAGGACACAAGGAGAGCTAAACAGAGGAGGTTGTCACTGGAGTTGCTGCCCTCACCAAGGGCTGAGCATCCACCCACCAAACCCCAAGCCCAGGGCTGCAGTGCCCAGCCAGCACCAACTACCAGGAGACTCTGTAAACTACACCTCTGTTAGTTAAAACTCTAATTACCAGGACTTCTGCCAGACAAAACTCACTCCACATTCCCAAATTGTCCTGGAAATTTATGGGCTTCATAATTGACAGTGATGGTGCAGGAGCCTGGAAGGAAACCCCGGAGCTGTGGCTGGGGCTGTTTGCAGGCTCCAGCTGTTACTTACTCCAGTGTGTTGTTCCAGACTCTCTGAATCATCCTGTCGTGGACTGTGAGGCGAATGGCAAAGAACACGGTGCCCTGGATGAACATGGCCAGCAGCTTGGATGTGGTCTTGTCCAGCTCAAAGGTTTTGTCAGGGTAGTCCACCCCATAGGCTTTTAAGAAGCCCAGCAGTGCCTGATCCTGTGACAATTCAATCAAGCCGTAGCCAAAGCAAAATTGTGGGAACAGAAGGAACACATGCCTTAAATTTTCAGCGAGATTGTGCAAGCCCTGGAAAAAAACAAAGAGCAGCACAGTCAGTCACTGCTTTTATCCATGGAATAAATTCATAGGTTTTACCGTGGGACTGAAGTGTAACAATTACATTGGGATTTGCCTGTGTCTCAGAGCAGAGATAAATTGAGAGCAAAGAGCTCTGCAGACAGCTCGTTCCACAGGCACAAGGTCATAAAAGTCAACAGGCAGCTCAGAGGTTGTGATCACCCATAGTAAACAGCAGCCAGCTCCCAGGATGGTCCCTGCTGCTGCTCCAGCACCCAGAACCCACCCATGAGCCAGAGCTGAGTCCTGCCACTCTGCCCCCATAATCCGTCCAGCACAGCCTGCTCCCCTGGAGCACTGCCCTGTCTGTTTTCCTTGGACAAACATCTCAATAAAACAAAAGATTTGGCTTTTCTAGACATAGAAGGGCTTTTCCAGCTAATGCACAGCACAAAAACCCAGTGCAGTCTCACAGTAAAGAAAGAACCCTGGTACATTCCTAGCAGGAGAAAGGATTAGTGCACAAAGCAAACTGGAGAGGCACTAAATTAGCAGGGAAGGGAACTGACTCCCTGCCACTGGGGCACAGAGGGATGAAAGGTGATCATAATTGCATATCAATAAAATCCAAGGGGTTGCTGAACAAACTCTGTCCAGACAGAGAGAAAAATGCAACCCAGCTATTGTAACTGCCCTCCATAAAAAAAAAGAAATCTAAGTGTAAGGTGTGCATTTTATCCCAGCCATTCCCAGGGAGATCTCAGTTTAAGAGAGGGCTTTACTTTAGGGAACCATCACTGTCTCTGGGTTGTTTTTCATCCCTGCAAGGAGAAGATGACTACATTAGAAAGTAAAATGACAGACAGCTGGTGCTGGGTTAACTGCAGCACGTGTCAGACTCAGGGCAGTGACATTCAGCTGTCACTCCCCACAGCTCGTGCTGCAAGAACTCAGCAATGGTTTGAAGTGTCCATCAACAACTTTTTATCAAGCATCTCCACCCACCTCCTGCCCTTCATCTTCCATCACCAGGCTGGTTATAAAGGGAGCCCTCAGTTTTCTCCCTCACTTTTCATGTTCTCCCCTCTGCCACCATCATTTCCTTTGCTGGGAGTGCAGATTTCCAGACAAATAAGATCCATATGTGATTCATGTCCTGTCTGTAGGGAACCCCGTGAAATCCTGTGGCTGTGTCCAGCTGCTATGGACCTGATCAAAGCCACCAAGCCCACCAGAAGTCTCCTGCAGTGTCACCACAGGCTCAGTACCAGTGGGGCCCCTACCTGGTCTGTGGCCTTTTCCTGGGAGAGCAAGAACACGACCGAGTGAGTGATGATGGTGTTGATGCCGAAGAACAAGTTGACACAGACATAAACGATGAAGGCCATCCCTGTTTCCTTGAAAAACCCAGCCAGCAGGTACATCCAAGAAAATGATGCATATCTATAAATACCAACAGTGCAGAGAAAACCATGGTAACTCAAAAGGCTCCTTTGAAAACAAACCATTGAAGACAACAGACAGCACAGAATCATTGGATGGTTGGAGTTGGAAGAGAGCTTAAAGCCCATCCAGTTGCACCCCCTGCCATGGGCAGGGACACCTGCCACTACATCAGGTTGCTCCAAGCCCTGTCCAACCTGGCTTTGAACACTTCCAGAGCTGGAACACAACAGTTCTGCTTTGGCACATTTTCACATTACAGAGCTTAAAGAAAGGAAAAATGCCTCTGTGTCTGTTAGAATTTGGAGAAAAAGTTTATGACAGACTTTGAACATGGAACCCCACCTGAAAACAAAGAGACTGGGCCTGAAGGATTCAAAGCCAGGGAGAGTTTGTGTAAATTTTCCAGAATTATGCTACTGCTGTATATTTTGCTTTCTGATATTAAAATGCTCTTGAACTTTGCAAGAGGTCAGCAAGCATTTGCTTACAGCTTGGGCTGTTGCTGAGACCTTGAATATTTCTATATCCTCACATAGGGTTTGCTTTGAATAAAGTAGGCATGACAACAGTGCTTCACTTCCCTGCTCCTGGAAGAAGCAACTTAAGTCAGTCTTTGTGAAGAGCATGTTGAAGAGAAAAGCCCACAAATTCCCCCCTTGGATCTCAGACTGCAGCAGCCTGCAAGATCCAGTTCCTTATCCTGCGCAGTGATATTTAAATAACTAAGCTCCACACTTACCCAAACAGTAACAGCAGAAGAAACACTGCCACTAAGTTACTGTTGTTGCAGAAAGCTGGGATCTGGAAGGCTGAAATAACTCCTACAGAGAGTCCAACAGGGACCATAAAAAGTACCTGCAAAATGATATTAGAAAGTTGTTACTAGGACAACAGTTCTGAAACACCTTCCTACAACAATACAGGAAAAAAAAACCAAAAACAAAACAAACAAACAAAAAAAAACCAATGCCAAGACTGAATCTGGTCCCAGAAATGCAGCTTGGTTTTTCTAAGGGAAACCAAACACAGGTGGGCTCTCAATTCTCCCCAGATGAATTGCAAATGAATTCCCACAAAGCCTCTTTGAATAGGCAAAGCCTTAGCATTGAGGACTCTGGGCAGAAAGTATCTTAAAAAAAGGTTGTGAATGAAAAATACCCCTTTGGGTTTTCTGTTAGCCTTGCAGTCAGACCACTTCATTGTGCCCTGTAAATCTAGTCTTCACAGTGTTGAGTCAAGCCAGAGACCTACCAAACGTGTGCCTGGAGAGCTCCCTCTCTTCCCAGCTTTGGGATTTAGCAGAATTTACTGCCAGGGATTCACTGAGAAATATCAAGTTGCCGAGAGCGCTGGATTAGTTTCAGCCCACTGAATATCGACTGTGCAGGGACTCTGGGGATTTTTCCACAGGCTGATTTACAAATATGCAGTGCTGGAGCGAGGGCAGGCACAGAAGTGCTCCACCCTCCCAGCTCAGGGCACTGCCGAGCCAACCTGGGGCCACACTGCCTTGGGACCCTTCCAGCCCTCCTGCAGGGCAGGGGATCCTTGTGCTGCTGTCCTGGGACCCCTTTCAGCCTTCCTGCAGGGCAGGGGACCCTTGTGCTGCTGCCTTGGGACCCCTTCCAGCCCTCCTGCAGGGCAGGGGACCCTTGTGCTGCTGCCTTGGGACCCTTCCAGCCCTCCTGCAGGGCAGGGGACCCTTGTGTTGCTGCCTACACTCGTCAGCCCCTCCAGGCAGGCACTTCTGCCTCACATTCCCTATGGGATTTCAGCCCTTAGTCCTCCTTGCACCAAAAAGGAGGGTCACCCAAATGCCCTTGAAGGTTTCCTGTTTTCAGGAAGCAATGGAATCACTGGGATTTTAGGCACCTGCTAAATCTGCATCAACAGAAATGTGTGGGATAGGTGGAGCTGCTCACCCTGCAGCCCAGCTGGCAATGCCCAGGCTCAGGAGCTGATCTTGGCTGCACTGCCCATTCCCTGTGTGAGGGTCTGACACCCTGCACCACAGGGAATGCAGAAGACACAAAGCACTTCAGCCTACAGACACTACAAACATTTTTCCTCTTGGCACAGCAATGCTTTCCAGCAGTGCTGTTAACCCTGTGCACCAGGGGGAAACTTAACTTCAGGAGGAACAAGGGCACAGCTATGCCAGGGAATGCAGCACACTGCTGGGAGCTCAGCAAGGTACATCTGTGCAGCCCTGGGAAAAGGAACTGCTCAGGTCCTGCAAGGCTGCATTTGCAGCTTTCCTTGGCTTAAAAACTTTATAACACAGACTCTTACAGACAGCATTCAAGGCAGAGATGGGTTTTTGCCCAGCAGGGTTGTGTCAGCTGTGGGATGCCTGCCCCTGTCCCAGCCAAGGTTCCCAGACTGGCTGTAGCCTCGAGCTCCAAAGCCTCACCCCAGATCTGTGGAGCCTGGGTGACAGCAGATCCAGCCCTGCAAGCTGTCAGAGGAGCAGCTGGCTGCTGCTGCTGGAATGGAAGTCAAGCTGCAGCCTGCTCCATGCTGCTCCCATATAAAAGTGCTGGGTGTTTTACACACACTCCAGAGAGCAGGAATGCCTTTGCTTAGCAGAATCCAGTGCTGCAGTTCATGTTTAATCATCCCCAATGCCTTGGAGAACAATTACTACACAGCACTCTTGGTAGCAATAAGAAGGAGTCTAGGCAACCAACTTTAAATAAAGAACTTTTTTTCCCCCCGTGCTGTGTAATGCTCCTCCTGGTGCATTTAGCAATGTGAATTATTTACCAGATCATAAATGAAGTTGGTCACCCAGTAGGTTGTCATCCCAATGCCTGAAATGTGCTGCAGCTGCTTGGCTTTGGTTTGGTGCTCCCTGACCATGTAGAGAGCAAAGCTTGCTGTGGTGATGGAGTAGCCCACCAAAACAGACATGGACACTATGATGTCCAGTAAGCTGTTGAGCCTGGGAGAAAAGGGGAGAAAGATGCATTTGGTGAGTCAAAGTGGCAGATTTCCCTTGCTGTGAGGCTTGGTCAGAGCTCAGAAGCAATAACGTCCTGATTCTGGGACAGCAGCTTTTATAATGCTGGAATGGTTTGGGCTGGAAGGGTCCTCAAAGCCCATCCCATTCCACCCCCTGCCATGGGCAGGGACACCTCCCACTATCCCAGGTTGCTCCAAGCCCCATCCATCCTGGCCTTGGACACTACCAGGACTGGCCCCACCACCCTCACAGAGGAGAATTTCTTCCTTTATTTGCTCCCTTTGCTGATGGCAATGATGCCCAGCAAAAGGGACTCATAGGACTGAGCTGTAGTGCTGGACCCCAGCATGGAGTGGAAGTGCCAAAAGGAAAATCATGTCATCATCATCATCATCATCATCATCATCATCATCATCATCATTATTATTATTATTACTACTATTATTACTATTGTTACTATTATTATTACTATGATGCCCAAGCACACAAATGTGTGAGGCTGTAACTGTGACCTCCAGATCCCCATGAGATCCTGCAGAAAAACCCTCACAGGAATCCCCAGCTCTGGTGACAAGTAGTTCATGTATAGTGGCAATGAACACAAGCTAGAACAGTTTCATCACTTAGAGAGAGATATCCAGTAATTTAGGCTGGTTTATGGTTTCAAATAAGTTGCTTTGCCCCTTTTAAACCTTAAAATGAATCAACCAAATGAATCTTCTTACATTACTTGTTCCTGACTCTGTCCTCCAGGATATGGGTGAGCTGATAAGAAAATACCTATGGGAAAAAGAAAAGAAATTGAAAATGTGTCCAAATTAAAGCTTCCTTCACCAGCTCCTGATATTGACAATAATATAGAAAACTGAGAGAGAAGAAAAGCAGATCAAAAGTGTGTTTCTGCTCTGTCATCTCTGTGTGATCTTGGGCAGAATTCTGAGCATCCTTGTTTTTCCTAGGACTTCACTTGGCTGCTCAGCAGATCTGAAATTCAAACCCTAGGCCTTGTTCCTACATCTGTCTGGCTGCCAGCACCATTCCCTTCCCACACCTCAAATGAGGTACCTGTGAGCCCCTCTATTCCAGCTTAGATTTCTCACCACTGACACCTTTAAAACTGATGAATATGTTCTGTTTCAGAGCTGCTGTCTGGAGATCCCACCTCATTCCATTTGTTCTTTTATCACCAGGAACAAATCTTTCCCTGCTGCCCTTCTCCACAAGTGCTACCTGCCTGTGATAGATGTCTTTCTCCATATGGGATCTGTGGAGGTGAGAGCACAAACCCAGGTAAGCTACAGGACACTTCTGCCCCCAGTGTGGCAGTGAGTTAATTCTGAACTATTCTGTCTTAAGAGGCTAGAAAAAAACAAACCAAAAAAGGAGTATTTTGCTCAGAGTTACTAGCAAAAATCTAGTTACCACACTGCTAAGTCTCCTGTGATGTTTTAAAAAAAATCCATTAAAATGGGTTTTTATCAGGCGCAAACTATAACTGAGAAATTCAAACTACAACTGAGAAATTCTCTGCTTTTGTGCAGGTATCTTCAGATGTGGTTTAAGTACTCCTTCTACAAGGAGACCACCTAGCCCAAAATACACTATTATTGTTCACCACAGAGCTTTTGCCATGTCTGGAGGTAATTTGTGCCCACAAAAGCAAAAGGAAGAACACAGAGAGGCTCTGGTGGGCCAGTTCCAACCTCCAGTGCAGATCTTTGCCTTGGCCTCACCAGCATGACAGCCCAGTCTCTGAGACTCCAGAGCCTGAGAAAGGGCTCCCATCTTTATGTGCCTAAAAATGAGGTTCTCAATTCATATTTTGACGCCTAAGTAAATGCCTCATGGAGTGCTGGGGGACATCCAGCTGCTCTTAAATCCAGGTATTATCTACACCACACCACCTCTGTAATTTAAACTCATCACAGCCAGGTGCCAGACCTTAGGAATGATGTGATGAAGAACTATTCTTGGTAATTTTCCCTAAGAATGGGCACTCTGACAGGGGGACCAGAAGGGAGGAGCCTGAGGGTTTAGCTGACCAAATGCCATACTGAGCAAATGAATTTGAAAAGGAGGATTTAATCACAAATTAATTTTGGAGAAAAAAAAACCCAACCAAACCTCAGTCTTGTCATCAGTGAGAGAAATGGGATTAAAATCTTGGACTGCTGATAAAGCCATACAAGCAGCCAGGAAATGTTTCCCTTCTCCAAAGGGGAGAGGGAGAAAGAAAGATACCGTCTGTCTAATCTGTTAATGCTTCACTATAAAGCCATTTTCCTTTACTGGAGCTTAGGCTAGAAGTCCAAATTTCCATTTCAATGCTTCCTCCTTTTTTGTTAGCTGGGATTGAGAGAAGAGAAAGCACAATATACATAAGTCAAAAGCTATTATGACTTGCTTAGTGACAGGGTAAAAAGCTTTTTATGTATCTTTTTAAAATACATACCCAGTCTAAGTCAAACCTCTAAAACAGGACTGGCACCTCTTTTTGACTGCTGAAGTGGCAAGACACTTTTTATCTGGCCATTTCAATGGTTCTTAAACCGTCATTTATTTGTCACAACAACAACTCGACTGAGCTGCCAGGAGCGTACCCCATGGAACGTGCCTTCAGTTGTATTTTAGACTGGATTTACTCCACCTCAGGGGAACCAGCCTCATCCATCCATTTTCATTCTCCCCTTCTCTGGCTTGGATGATTAGTGGGAAGCAGAGGATTGTCTGTCTGGTCATTTACTACTAAGCATTTCTTTCCAAAAACACACGGGAAGTGGGACAGATGGAACAAAAACTGCAGCTATTCTTTCCCCCTGAAAATTGCTATTTTGCTGGTATAAAACTTTCCTTCTGAAAACTTTCTGGTTGTTCACAAGAGCTTCCTGCCTTTGTTCTTGCTACAGCATGTGTTGGGAATACAGAGACAGAGCAAGGAGCTTCACTGCTTAATAATTCATCTGCTCAGGGATGTTCCTGCTGCTGGAAGCGCCTGGCTGGGGTCTCCTCTCTGGGCAGCCAGGCTGCAGCTCTGTGATGTGTGAGCTGAGGGCACACTGCAAACCCCAGGGAGGATGGCCAGGGCCTGTTTGAGGACAGGACAAGGCTCTGGTGTCACTCTCTGTGAGCTGAACTGGCTGGGAGGGGAGTCTTGGTGCAGTAATGTGAGCTGGGAAAAAACACACACTGGGGTCACTTGTGATCAGCATCTGCTGCTGCTGCAATTTAGGGTGTCACACTCAAAGCTTCAGGTCAGATGCCTGGCTCCATTATAGCTCTATTCAGACATGTCCTGTGAGCCAAGAGACACTGCCACCTGTCCCTGTGTCACCAGGGATGGCAGCCCTCTGAGGTGAGCAGGGCTAGGCCTGGCCAGGACATGGCTTTGGAAGGAAGGGCACTGCTTGTCCAAGAAACTCAATCAGGAGGGTGTTTCCACACACATGTGCTGCTCTTGGCAGAGCAGAGCCCAGAAATCTCTGTGTAAGATTTCTCAATATAAATCTCTCTCTTGTCTCTGCACCCTGGCCCTCTCTGGAGGCAGACACACCCACAGACAGGTTTGTGCCTACACCACTTTGAAAGGGGCTAAACTGCCAAGGGAAAGGTAGGGTGCCCTGGTTTACCAGCAGGAATTTGGGTTGCTGCAGTGTGTTATCGAGGAGAAGATATCAGGACCCCAAATGGGCCATCAGCACTCCTTGGATCTGTGTATGTCATGTGTCAGAGGAAAAACACAGCTGAAAATGATGTTTCTATTTCATCTCACCCTCCCCACTCTCACTCAAACCCAGACACACAGATGCCCACACACCCTGGGCTGCTCTCAGCAGAAGAGTGCTGTGTTAAAATTTCCTAATCTAACCCACCCCTGGAGATGACCTAGAGCAGCTTTCCTCTGTATAACTAATGGGCACCTATCAAAGACAGCCCTTCCAGTGCCACAGGAGAGGCAATAAATCAAACAGCAACTGCTGGCATTTCTTGGATGAAGCGTTTTATGAAGGAGCTGGGGTCCTCCCTGTCCAGCTCCCCTCAGCCTCTGACTAAGACAAATGGACTTGGTGATTTATTCATGCTTTCCATTCTGTTTGGAAAGGAATTGCAGAACAGTGAATAAAGAAATGGCCTCATTGAAGTCAAGGTAAGTGTTGTCATTGGTTTCAGCAGAACCAGGATATCCCTCCAAAAGGGGAGAAGTTATCTGCTCATGTAAAGGGACACTTACCATATCTGGAAGTGTCATTTTTTGGCAGGTTGGCTCGAAGGATGAAGTTGTTCAAGCTGTTGAGATATGCTGGGAGGCTGTGATAACCCTCAGGGTTGTACCACACCTGCACACAATTAAGAAATTGAAACCATTTGGGAGTTTTTCCTGACAACATGTTGGTTTGTCCTGCTTCACTTGTGCAAACTACAGCAGATTTCAGCCCTGGTGCTTTACAACATTTTCACTGAGCTGAACCAGAGAAATGGGCATATCAGAATGCACCAGCCAGCCCTCGTTATGGTACATACATCTCCTCATGAGATAAAGGTGCTGCTAATTGATCTTTTCACCTCTGTATAATAAAATTATGACAGCAGAAAAATTGCCTCCTGCTAGCAAGAGAAGTAAGACCAATAAAGAAGAATGGGGAGAGAAAAGAAAATGAATTGCAAGTCATCTTTGTCATGCCAAGCTGCAGATTTCAGGGGGTTTTGCTTTCTATTTTGGAATATCCACAAACTTGGCATCGCTTCTCCCACCTCCCACACTTCCCATGCCAGGATGAGCAGGTGGAGGTTGGTTACCTTGGTCAGTGTTCTGTTGGGGGGCACTGGCCTGATGTCAAACTGCAGGTCTGCTGTCAAAGGCAGCCCAAAGCTCCAGCCACCATACCTGAGGGAAAACCAGAGGGAAATGCATTGCTGCCCTCATCCCAAAGCTCTGATTCCTTGGATGGGCCATGCCAATGTGCCACTGTCCCCACCAGGCAATTCCAGCCTGACTTCAGAGAGTTATCCCAGCGTGGGGCCAAGCCACCTCTCCTGTGGGAGCCTTTCTTTGGAGGGAAAAAAAAAAACCCAGAAGCTTGGCAACGTTGTCACAAAGCTGCTGCAAGCCTCCATTTGAGGAAGATGCTGGAGCTGTGTGCCTGCCACTCCAGGGTGAGATGCTGCCTCTGACCCAGGAGATGAGCAGCTCAGTTTGTCAGTGGCAGATGGACACATTTCCTGCCAGCCTTGGTGGCAGGTGAGCTCTGCCCCAAGCCCAGCCTCGCAGAGCCCAGACCCACCAACAGCTCCCAGAGCCCCCTGGCACAAGGAAAGGCTCAGGCTCTGCTCTCACTGGAATGGATGTGCTCCTTCAAGTGGAGCACACACGGAGACTCTTCAGAGGATCAAACCTGGAGGGAAATCTCTCCCCAGGGTTTACTTCATGACAGGCTGTGTCAGATTTTCTTCTTTTTAAAGATTTCTGAGCCAGACAAAGGCTTGTCTGCAGATCCAGGCACAGTGTGCTGGGTGATTGACACATTATCCCCAGGCTATGATCTGCTATGATCAAGCAGAGCACTTGCAGGAGCCTTTATCTTTTATCCATGATTTCAGGATTCTTCAGCTCCTTTTACCAGATCCTAAACCCCCACTGCACTGCCACCTCTTCAGGCAGGGGGGATGTGACACCTGTGGGATGTCCTGCCTTGCTCCCAGTGCCACTGAGCCCAGAGGGAGGGCAGTCTGTGCCCTACCGTTTCTGCAGGAAGTCTTTGGTGGTTGCCAGGATGTAACTCTCCACATTGTGCCCTGTCACGTTGTAAAGTGTCCGTGTGGAGAAGGTCCTTCTGTGAGGGGGAGTGTAGTTTGTCTGCGGACATGTCTGAGGAGAGATAAAACAAAGAAAATCCTCAGTGTTTTTGTTTTACCTACAAACTATCACATCAGGACAAGATGGAGAGCCTGCCATGGCAGCATTCTGGTCCTGAGCCTCATTCCTGCCTCATTCCCAAGCCAGGGTGCACAGAGACACATCACACATCCCAGCACACTGTCCCCAACACATTCAGGGATGTGCTTAAAAACAACCTCTGCTTAAACCCACCCTTCAGTTCTCTTGGCATCACCTTGAAATGTGCTTCATGCTACGTAGGAAGATTTGGGCTGAATTAAGGCTGATCCTACTTAGCAGAGTGACTGCACAGACAACTGCAGAGGGCAAAACAACTCACAGAGCAGAAAAATGTGGTGGCCTCAAACTTTCATCTTCCATTTCACAGCAGCTACATTCTACATTTCTGCTTTATTGTCAGTCACTGGAAATGTTTTCCTGGGCTTTGGAGAAACCTTGAATTAGTCCTGAATATATAATTTACCATGCTGAGGGCCAAAGTCACATCAGTGTTTCATGAGGTTGAAGTGTCCTCCTAGACAGCATGTTGGCTGCTTCCTTCAGCTCATCCATAACAAAAGCCCTGGACTCCCCCATTGTGCATCTGTTCATCTGAGTACACAAAATAGTTTCCTCCATGCTGAGGAACACCTGCCTGTGCCTGCTAGAGGTGCGAGTCAGCTTTGAACATTATCTCAACTTGCTGGAGAAATTATGCCAATACTTTTAATGATGTGAAATTAAATGTATGTCTAGAAAACTACACAAAATAGCTGCATTTAAAGAGTGACTAGAAATGTTCAACTAAGTACATCCTTTATGTTAAAAGGCATCACATTGTGCCATGGGTTTATTTGCTATGGAAAAAAGCTGAGGACAGGTGAACAGCACGGGAGGGAGGAGAACTCAACCCCAAACTGAACTGTAAAACTGTAACACCCTTGGGGCAGAATCTGCCTTTTCCCCATGTGCGTGCAAATCCCAACAGTGCCCATATCTGGCTCTGTAGGTACCACTCTAATGCAAATAATTATTATTATTAATCATTAATATTTAGAACAAGGAGCAGATCTAGACTTTCCATAAAGTTAAACTCTGAAGAGCAAGCAGCAAAAGTTGCTGTGATTTTATATAGTGACAGTGCTTGTATAAGATGAAATCTTCCCCTTGAACACATCTCTGCCAAAAGGGACAATCATACAACACTCAAAAACACCATTAAACCTTTACAGCATGGGGAGCAAGGCAGGGATTTAGGGTGTGAATCTTCTGAGGATGCTGTTTCCTTCCCTGTCCCCAGACTGGTGCAGACAGTGGTTATCCATTGTACAAATTCAACAAGGCCAAAGAGAGACGGGAGGACTTGGTCCCTCTTAGCATCATGCCAGCCCGTAAAACAATTCCTAACAAATAAGGCCCCCATTATCCCCCAAGCTCCCTCACTTTTGGGTTTATCCAAGTTACCTGGATGCCATCTGTGCAGTTGCAGGCAGAATACTTGGTTCTCTGGTTTCCACTGGTAATCCACTGGCCAAGCATGTCCTCTGTTAAACACTGCCTGAAAAGGAACACATTTTCCTCTGAGGCTTTCTGTGCTCAGGTGTGCAAACAAAACTAATTGCTGTCATGTTTAATAACAGCAAGGCTGGCAGTTGAGCAGCTCCAGCAGAAAAACAGAGCTTCTTGTCAGCTCTGGGTGGTTCAGGGAATCCCCAGCCTCCTGCTGCCTCCCGTGCCCCTTGGCAGAGAGCCCTCCCTGCTACTCCCTGTGCCTGCGTTTGCTCAGCTCTCAGATGGAATCCAGGCACCACTTCATTCCTACAGTAGACAGTGCAAGGAATTGGCACTCAGAGGCCAAAAGCATCTGAAACCAGCCCAGAAATAAGGGCTATTGTTGTGGCAATCCCTGGGCACTCCTGTGATGGGCTGTATTGCCTGGGCAGTCACTGCTAACACCCAGGGTAAATATTTGCCTGCATGAGCATTCAAGTCTGCCCAGGATTTTACCACCCTGAGAATTTACCTGCAAAGCCCAAAACAAACCAGCCCTCATGGCACAGCCTCTAGACAGAGGTAACAAAGAGAAGTTGCTGTGTGGGCTCATGTTATGATTGGAATTATTGGGGTGGCAAGGAGCACTTCCCAGAGAGGAGAATTGCTCATTTCATCCTGGCATCCTGCCACCACCAAAGCTGCTTCCTTATCACTCCTAATAATGCAGGAGTCCAAGGCATGAGAATTCTGCCCATGATCAAAGATGGTTATTAAGGTCTAATGGCTAATAGTGTCATGCCAATTCTCTTGCAGGTTTGGAGTTTAAGTGGGAAAAACCCCAAGAACTACTTACGAATTGCTTTCGTTCATGCACGTGTTATCCGTCCCAGGGAAAGCCAGCATTGAAGAAACTAAAGCAGCTGTGGTTTCATTAAAATTCCTAAGAATTAACAAAGAAAAACAGAAAACAGGAAAAGGTTCAAAGAGCTTCCACTGCGACCATGCAGAGGAAAACTGTGTTTGAATGAAAGAGGATTTAAGATGTTGAATAATTGAGTATTTGTGGAAGCAGCACTGAAGGACATGCAGTACGTGAGGACAGGCACACAGGTTTAAAAGGAGCCCTCATCACCTCAGCTACTCCAGGGATTTGCTGCTGCTAGATCCAAGCAAGACACTTTTGCACAATCAAGATTCTCTTTATGGGGAAAAAGAATCCACTGCAATTTTCAGGCACTGCTTGCAGCCCTGTCTCAATCAGGTCTCTCATCCATGACATCCACTTGGTTTTGACCATTCAAGGAGACTGTCCTTGGTTCTGCCCCAGCCCTCCAGCAATGATCCACCAGGAGAAGCAGGGAACGTTAGGAACAGAGAATTTGGACATGCAGCTCTGGCTCATTCCCCCATCTTGCAGGACTGAAGTGGAAAGGTATGAGGAATCCTGGGAAGAACACCTAGAGCTAAATTTTATTTTTCTGACTTAGAGCTAAGTCAGAGAAAGAAATTACTGGAGAAAGAAAGAAGTTCACAATACGAAAACTGAATGATACCAATTATAGTTGTTTTGGTAACAGGGTTTTTAAGGAGAATGAGATAATTTGGTGGTGACATCCTAATGATCCTGGAAAAGCACATGCTCTTCTAATTGCCTGTGTGCCTTGGACGAGCAGGGCCTGGCCAGGAAAGCACATCCTGTGCTAACAGAGAGGAGGGCAATGCTCACAAGATGGATAGAATTTGATCCCAGAATTGTAATGCTGGAGGCAACTGACGTGGGTACCTCATTTCACACAGGGGGAGGAGCATATATTAAGGAAGTCCCTATGGCTGTTATGGGGCTGAAGGGCTGCAATGGGAAACACCAATAACATTCTTCAGACATCTCATAGTTAAATCCAACTGAGAGGTTGTTTTTCTGGAGCTTTCTGGCCTGAGCCAAGCCATCTCCTCAGAGACCCCTCAGGAACAGAGTTTTTCTGTGCTGTCTGTGCTACATGTAGGACACTGGCTGTGCTCAGAATAACCCTGAAGGGCTCTTTCTGAGCCCAGGAGAAGGGTTCAGAACATGGTCCAGAGGAGCAGCACTCACCCAAAGAAGTCTGCCTGGTCAGCCGTGCCATAGAGGGAGGGGGACAGCAGCAGCTCGGGGTACTCGGTCTCCTTGGTCCTGAGTGTCCCCAGGCCCATGGCAGCCATCACAAAGAGCACGGGCAGGATGACCTGGGCGATGAAGCCGCGCACGTCGCGCCGCGTGTGGTGGGACCTCTTGATGAACAGGGCTGAGGTTCTCTTCAGCAGCAGCGGCAAACCCCGCAGGCTCTTGGACCTGATCAGCAGCTGGTCTGGGCACACAAGGACAAGGGTGTTTGGTCATGGCTCAGCATTTGAGCAACGCAGGGAAGTGATGGGCAGAGCACTCTGGGAGGCTGTTTAGCTTCCTGCACACATTTACAGATGGCAGATCCAAACTACTCAGGTGGAACAAACACAGGATTGGGTATGGCACAGGACTCCAGTCACAAGCTCATGTAACACCAGTATTTTGTTAAATTTCAAATGTCTACGTGTAGTGACTTTCAGTGTGAGACCTTCCAAGATGAATATCATACTCATTTCCAGATGAAATAAGTTATCTACATCCTACCTACCCAGCTGCAACTTACGGAGGAAACATCTTTCTTTTAGATTTGCGAGCTGAAATTTTTCATAATTTAAAAAGCAGGTGCCCAGAAAAATAAATAATAAAATTCTGAAATAAGAAAACAAGCACAAGCCACTGGGCCTCTTGCATGGACAGGTTTTGTGGTATACTAAAAGCAGGGCCAAATCCTGTGCCAGCTGTTCTTCTTTATGAAATATTAACCTATATAATACACCATGAAGAAAATCCTTTTCAGCCTATTTTTTAGGGGGGAAACAAAATACTTTTCTACACGAGTGACTATTTACAGTTACATTTACAGGGCAGGTCAGCTTTGAAAAGTAAAAAAATACCTCTGTGTTGTCCCTTGGATGCCTCCCTAACTATAAATGGTATATTTATAAGTACAAAACAATGTTTCTATCCAAGAAAGCACTGCAGCCAGGTATCATTTTTGGGTTGGTCCCAAAGGTGTCAAACCCCCAAGGACAGTGGTGTAGCTTGGTCCTTTTCTGAATTTACCCCACTCTCTTGTCCCTTGACCTCCTTTACCAAACTGCAGTGTCTGGGGCACAGCAAAATGCAGCAAGGAGGACCCAGCTCAGAGCTGTGCTGCTTTCCCAACAGACTATGGGATTTCCATGAAGTGTCTTTCCAATTCTAGTTACAGGGAAATAATCCTCTACATCTATTATGGCAATTACTTTCAGAGGTACACATTTACTCTTTCACCCCCATGCTGTATTTGATTAGATTAAAACCTGGATCAATTTAAAGGAAGGCAGATGCAAACAAAACCCCTTTAGTAATTTATCCTGTGATTCAGACTATTGCAAAGCAGGGGACCTAGAAAGGACTGATAAGTGTTGTATTTCCAGTGATTTATAGGGTTTGTGATTCCTGGCTGGGTGAAATGTGGTTTTCAACAAAGAAAAAGACAGGGAGCTCAAATCAGTCAGTCCATCTGTCAGTGTTTGCATCTGCAGTAAATCTGGAATAAACCCTGTAGGTGATGGAGTACCGTCTCTTTCTGTGAAGGTGTCTGTGCTCAGAGACATTTCGTCACCACCAGTGTGACCACTGACTCCAGGCAGCTGATGGGGCAGGGCAGCATCTTCTTGCTGGTCCTTCACTGGCTCTTTTGTCAGATTGAGGAACACCTATGGAGGAAGGAAATTTGAAGGAAAATTTGTCCAAATGACTGCATTTACCAAAATAATTACCAGAATCCACTCTCCTGCTTTGTAGCTGTAGTTGGTGCAGCAGTCATGTACTATAATCCTCTTTCCATTCCCTTTGTGCTCTGTGAGAGAAATTAACTTTATTTTCCGTATAAAATTGTTGTCCAGCTCCTCGTCACCTCCTGTCTCTGTTCTGCTGCAGCAGTGGAAACTCAAACCTGTTACCCTGGGATATTCACCCTCTAGCTCCTGACAATCCCACTGCCTCCATGCTGGGAGTGTGCAGTCATGGCACACGTGGGACACGATGTACAACTTATTCTTGCTGCCTTTGGAAAACACCTTAAAAGAAAGCAAGAAATTCTGAGCCAGGAGGCAACAATCTCCCTCCCTCCCTTCTGCAAGACAAAGGTCATCACTGCTCATCATTTATTTTTTATTTCTGATGCAATTAAATGTGTTTGTTTGACCAGAGATTCCCCATGGGCAGAGAGGTGCCTGTGTTATTCTCTCCTTAGTCTAACTCCAGTGCCTCATTTTCTGGGTAAAACATCAAAAGGCTGCCAGCAAGGTGAGACAGTGCATTAGTACATGTGCAGATTAATAGATGCATCTACACACTCATGTGCACCTAAGTGTAACCCCTTCCTCTCTGCCTGAAACCCTCACACAATTCCTGACATGCCCAGAGAGCAGAGCCACACAGTGCTGTGAAATTAACCTCCATGACATTTCAGCAAACCCAGCAGCTCCTGAGCTCATACCTCTTCCACAGTTGTGTTGGAAATCCCGTAGCAGCCCAGGTGGAGATCATTCAAGCTGCTGTCCAGGGCTCTGAGGAGGGCCTGGTAGGCCCCTGACACTGTGGACTTGAAGGGGGGAAGCACGTACACGAGCTCCCCACCAATATCCTCCTTGAGATAAGCCTCTGGGAGATAGGACTGGATCAAGGAGGTCACTGCTGTGGTGTCACATTCCTCTATCATGTTCTGAAAAAGGAGGAAAACACTCTCTGGTCACTGAGAAAGGTTGCAAGGTCAACCTTCCTCCTGCAGGATGTAGCCCAAATCCTGTCCCAGAGCATAACTAATAAGTGATCTCAGTCTAGCTATCCAACATGTCAGGGTAAACATCAAAAGCAGATGAAAGTGGATCTCTGGCCCTTGAAAAAGGGATGTGTGACACTGTCCCATCCTGCTCCACCCAAAACCTCTCCAGGCTGGGCTGAATCAACTACTGTGTACTGCTGGAGGTTTGTAGTACAACAGAGAAAAAGCCTGGCCACCAGAGAGCTTAACGTGGCTGCCAGCACAAACTCACTCTTTTCCCATGAAAAATGGGGCTTGCTCATGGGTCTTTTTTCATTTTCTCTGCCTCCAGTGCCAGCAGTCTGGAAGGGAGGCTGGTCTCTCATGGTATCTGTGTACTGGGGCTACCAACAGCACTGTAATTAATGCTAGCAAAGAGCACGGTTCCCCACTTTGCCCCAGGCCAGACACTGTGGATGGGGTCTTTCCATCTGCTTTATTCCTCTGAAGCCCAGAGTTCACATTCTGCACCCAGCCTTGCCTTTAACCTTCAAGGAGACCCTGGGTTTTTTTTCAACAAAGCACAGGGTCTTTGTTGAAAGACAGAGCACTGACATTCCTGTTCTCACAAGGCCACAGAGATCACTCATATACAATGTGTCAATACATCCCTCAACCAGCCCTAATAATTCCCTTGGAGACAGAGCTGCCAGGAGCTCTATGAGCAGCTCAGACAGAAACCTTCTTTTTGGTGAGTGTCAGGTGGTAGCCATCCCCAAAGGTTTCCTTGAGGTAGAAGGGTGAGCCACAGCATTTGAGCCCTCCGTGCTCTAGGAAGGCGATCCGGTCACTCAGAACTTCTGCTTCGTCCAGGTGATGTGTGGAGAGAATGATGGTTCTGCCTGGAAAACACAGTCACCACACAATGAACACCTGGGTTTATGGCAAAACTGGATTTTAGAAGGATTTGGGTTGTTTTCTTTCCTTTCTCAAAAACTTCTGTATTTCCCTACACGATGATATCATCAGTAGAATTGCAGGAGTTCCAGAGCTTCCCCTTGTTCTGAGTCAGTCCGTGGCAAAAAAGTCCACATTGTTAAACCAATACAATGAATGTTTATAACTATTTTCTTTTATCACATTCTGGTCAGATCTGTCCTTACATCAACAGTGAGAAGGTGAAAGCCTCGCTGAATGAGGGGACACAGAGTATCAGGTGAAAATCAATTGCATTTTTTGGTAATTATTAGTGAAATTGGATGAAAGGCAACAAGAGAGATGGATTTTAAAGTATTGTAAACTGTGTTTCATGGTGAAGTTATTTTTTAAATGACACTGTGAATTTACAGAAACCAGGATGCCCCCTCCAGAACTGCAAAATCCCAGTCTCCTAAAATGTTTTCTCTCTGGCCTCCAAAAGCCACAATTCAAAGCCACGGGTACCATCTTTGTAAAGTGACACAAACCACCTCTGCCTCTGGGCAACACCTCCTCTCATCACAGTACCTTTCTTATTCTTGGAGATGATTTCCCAAATACTCCTGCGGGAGCAGGGATCCACCCCCGTGGTTGGTTCATCCAGAATCACCACCCTGGATCCCCCCAGGAGGGCAATAGCAATGGATAACTTCCTCTTCATCCCCCCGGACAGGGTGCCGGCCAGCTTGTGACGATGGCTGTACAGCCCAGTCTCCTTCAAAGTCCTGCAAAACAGAGGGAAAACAACCCCCCAAAGTTGTCTTTCAAGCATCTTTTCCAAGCAAGGAATCTGAAAATACCTGAAAGAAACTGTAACTGCAAAATGAAAACCTGCTCAAGTATGGACTGATCTGCTGAGCGGTCACAGTGTAGAGTCACCCTGCAGCTCAGGCATCGGGATTTTAATTTAAAACATTTTTGAGGATGTTTTCAAAGTTTTCATCTGACAAGTCAAGGTTAAAGGCTCAACGCTATCAACTGAGACACCAAGATCCAAACTCCCTGGGATGTTCTGGCTGCTTCATTTCTCCACAGAACCAATAAAACCAACATCATCTTTCTGACTGGTTGATTAAATCTCTTCCCAGGGAAAACTGTGAAGCAGCAAGGAGTAGACCCTTAGGCCTATAAATTCATCTCCAAATAATTGCCACAGCACACTGTAAACCCTCTGGAGAAGAGATATTCTTTTCTTATAGCATAGGTATCAATATATTCCTCTAGTCAGAGCAAGGCACCATTTGAACTCTAAGCTGGAGCTGCAACAAGACCTCCAACCCATGATTTCGAGCTTTGCAGGGGCACTGGCACCACCACACAACAACTTTGACAGCTCCCTCTCCCTTCTCCCACCCTGCTACTTTTATACCTCTTCACTTCTTGGTAGAGCTCTTGTTTGCTGCAGTGAGGGACTTTGATGTAGCCATAGAGCAGCAGGTGCTCCTTGGTGGTGAGGTAGTTGAAGAGCACGTTGTGCTGCATGCACACCCCCATGTTCTTCCTGATCACCTCCTGGTCAGTCCTGATGTCTTTGCCATACACAAAGATCGTGCCTGAGGACGTGGGGAACAACCCAGTCAAAATAGATCTGAAGGAAAAAGAAACAGAAAGGGGAAGTTAGAAAAATAAGGAAGCCATGGGTAATTTTTTTCATGTGGCCCTGTAGTTGTCACCACTTCAAAGGTTTTCTTGTCCTGCCCTCCTACTCCTTCCAGCCAGACACCAGTGCCCACTGTGCTGCGGGCTGTGTCCTGCTGCCCAGCCATGCTCTGGCAGAGCAGAGGCTAATTAACATCCACGGACATCCTTGTCCCACTCTGTGGGATTGCAAAGGCAAGCTCCAAGCTCCCCCTGGCTACTCCTCACCTCTACTTTTACCTGCTTCAGCCTCCCTCTTCCTAGGTCAGACCACTGCACATCCCACACACTCAGGAATGCCCTTGACTTCCAGTTGAATTACTGGGAATTTATATAATGAAGTTACTCTTTATTCTCTGAGGTTTGCCTGGAGTGTCCAGACAGCCTCATATTGTAACCACAACTGAGACTGAAAACCACCTCTTCATCTGACTAATCACAGCAGAGCATGGAAGCCTGATTTCACTGCCATTATTCATGAGATATGGGAGAGGACTTCTGGATGAGGCACCTCACAGTGGGCAGCACTTTCATCTAGTTCAAGCAAATAACCACCCACCAAGCAAGAGCTGAGTCAAACTCGCTCTGCTCAGAATAACTACTTGCACATTACAGCTCATTTTTGATGCTGTCCTGCAGGGACTAAAGGGAGAAGATGCATCTCAGACTGCCCTTCACTTTCACAGTTCTTCGCTCTCCTGGGACTTTTAATCATCATTAAAAAGCAGTAACTTACTCAGGATTTGAAGCCTGTGCTAAGTTTCAGGAAGGTTTTATACTTTTCTGCATATCACCTTTGCTACACTTTGCAAACAGACTATGAGGTGAATTGATAATAAGCTGAGGTGAAGCACAAATCTGTCTTACTGGTTTTGGCTCTTCTGAGGCTTCTATTTATCAGCTTAATGTTGCTTTCAGAGATATGCACATATATATCAGTGGAGAAATCAAGTTCTACAGGTCTGTTTTAGTGCTGTTATCTAGCAAGTCAAATAATAATTTATAAACAAGGCTGAAAGGCCAATGCATTAATCCCCTGCCATTCCAGCCCAGCCAACACATGACTCTGTACAGCTGAAGTGTATCTTTATTAAGTTTTCTTGCTAGTATCACTTCAGCTATGGTGTGTGCACGAGCTCCCCACAGCTTCCAGAAAAGCCTAACCCCAGCCATGGAACGAAACACCTCAACAGCTGCTGTGCTGTGTATCCCAAGTATCTCACCATATCAAAAAGCACATTCCTAAGCAGAAAAGGACATTTTAGGACATCTAACAGATGAAGGAACTCTTGAGGTCCATGAACAAGATGAAACTACATGAGGGATCTGGCCTAGTGAAGCACCTTCCTCAGTCTCCCACTGATGTACAGCCTCACTTGCCCTCTCACTCACCCAGCCACACCCCACAGTACAGAAAAAAAGAGCTGCTTTAAAGGATACACACATGGTTGTAGTTTTCCCAGCTCCATTGTGTCCCAGCAGGGAAGTGATATTCCCTTCATAGAAGTTGAGGCTGAGGTTGTCCACTGCAGCTTTGGATCCATAAACCTTTGTTATGCCATGGAGGGAGACTCCCAAGGTGAGGTCAGTGGGCTCTGGTTCCACATGAGGGTGGGGGGCACCTTTGACACCAAAGAGAAGGGTCAGGCACAGTTACTGCAGTGCAGCAGGTGTTGTGCTGCTACTCTCACCTCAGAGAAAAGCAAAATACAGCAAAGGCTGGTGCCTTTCAGCCAGGAATATTGAGAACATGTCACTGGATCTATATAATTTTGAGCTCTCTGGGATTTTTCCTTTTTACTTCTGAAGCTTCTAATAACTCCTGACAACAAGCATTAATCACTTCTGAAAAGATCTCATATTTAGGTGTTTCAGAGCACCTAACTTTATTTATACTAAACAAGCACAGAAAATCAGAGGACATGAAGCAAAACTACAGAGTTATTTTCAGTTAGGTGGAACCAGCAAGCTTTTATGTGTGATCTCAATATTTTACAGGCTAAATATTTAAAGAGATAAGCAGAGAAGCACGTGTGTCCTTTGCCAAGTGAAAACCTGTATTTGCTTGCCCAAACAGAAGTGTATTTCTTCACAGAGAGACTGGCATGGAAGGTAACTGCCCAACTACAACACACACGAGTATCTCTGTGAAAATCAGTACTGACTCTCCACAACAAATTGAAAGAACCAATATAATTTAAGGGCCAAATCTCCATTCATGTGAGTACCAGCTTTCAATTTTTCCTGTCCTTTAAAATAACAATCAATGTTGTTTTCTGAGTATGATGCCCCTTTACAAATTTGGCTTTGTTTACCCAAAATATAAGTTATTATTTCTACCCCATCTAGTATCCACATACATATCTTATTGGGGAGGGTGACTTCTTTCCTTAACATCAGCTTGGAGAAGAAGAGGCCTCTTTGTTTCTCATTCCAGAAGGGCAGGTAGCTGTTGTATTCGATCCAGTAAGATGGAAGCAGTGGGAAGTACCAGGGAGCAGCCATGCCATATCTACCTGCAGGAACAGGAGCCTCGTTCAGGTATCTGCTCCTCAGCAAGTGCCACTGTTGGGGTGCACTCAAAATAGCAAAAAATGAACTTCACAGAGATTTCTTGACATGCTCATGCACTACCAGGACTTGGTAGAGACTTTTCTGATTGGCACAAAAGGAAGCACTCACTAATTTGTTATTCTGAGTAACTCCATAGCTGGAGGGCAGGAGAACTTCACATTTTCCCCTGGGTAGATTTCCGGATGCCAGTGGACTGCTTCATTAGGTGGGGAAGTAAAGAAAAAGACAAATGTACTGGCTCTTGCCCAAGGCAGGAATTACTTTTTGAAACCAAATGATGTAAGTAACACAGCTCAAAATCACTCAGCTGACAAATGCATGCTAACATGCTCCACTCTCACCCACCAGACTGCAATCACACCCTCCTGTGTCCTTGGCTTCAGCTTCTTCAGGAGACCCACCTATCCATGTGACAGGCTGAGAAACCCTAATTCTCCCTTGCTCTGCTCTCTCAGTGCTCAGACATCCACAAAGTCGTGCTCCATTTGGCCTGGGACAGAGTGTGTGCACTGTTTCACTGCCTCACCCAGCTCTGTGTTCATTGCTCTCCAAAAGAGATGCTACAGCACCACCCTCAATGCTTTGCATCCTTACCTGGGAAAACATTCCTTATGTACCACCCCAGGATGAAGTAAATGAAGGAGTCTATCAGAATGAGCCAGCACATCCAGCCAAAGGAAGTGTTGTCTCCAATCATTGGGGACTTGTACATGTTGTCCCACTGCAATCCTGCAGAGAGGAGTTGGGAAATACAATCAGAACCCATCTCAGCCAGGGAAATACCACCCCCAGGAGAGCTCAAAGCCTGGCTTTGTCTGCCATAAACTCACCTATGCCCTGTGCCTCATAGCGAGCAATATATTGACTTGCATAACTGAAGGCAGTTGGAGACAACAGACTCTGGGGAATAAACAAAATCGAAAACAAGAAACACATGAATTAGTCTCAAAGAGAAAGCAGGTCAGTCAGGTACCAATCAGGTACCTCACTGGGTTATTCCAATTGCCAGAAAAATGAGTGTTGTGTTTGTTTGTTTGTTTTTTTTTCCCAGCAGTCACAAGGAGCCTGTGATGGGAAGTGCTACCTGGTGACAGGCTGAAATGTCTCCTTAGAGCTTGACTTTCTTTTGCTTCCTCACCCAGGATGCAACTTCCTCCCTCATACAGGGCTTTATTTTAGGCTTTTGAAGTGCAGCAGTGCTTGAGAATTACCTCATGGAGCCTTGTGGTTAATTCTTTTACCATTTGCATTAATAGATGTCATTGGTGACTCAAAGAAAACAAGTCTAGGTTCTGGGACCTAACACCTACCTACTCTGCCCCTTGCTAAGAAACAAGGCTTTACATCTACTCCCATGGGTAGGAATTTGAGACCCAGGAAGCCAAAGGATGATCTGAAGCAGCAGTGAGCAGACCCAAGCCCCTTACTGAGACAGCCTGGCTTCTCAGAGTGGGTGAAAGCAGCCCATTTTCCTTTGCAATTCCAAAGGGGAAAGCACATAGCTCAAACCACTGTGATTCAGCTGGCAGGTGGGAAATCACTAAAAATTCTACAAGTAGTGCCTTCAGTCACAGTACACAGGTAATTCCAGGTGTCCCTCAAAGGGCCATGGCCAACTTTCCTACCACACCTGTCAACAGCCACTGATGGAACTGAGAGAGGCACCCAACCCCCATGTGTTTGGGACATGAAATACAGTAAGAGCTGGAGTTACTGAGCTCCTACTGCCTCCACACAATGCCTGGAACTGTGGAGCAGCAGAACTCACCAGGAGGCTCTTGACAGAGAAGCTCAAGTGGTTCTCGATGACGAGCAGCACGATGAAGGGGAAGAAGGTGAGGATGTACACGAGGCTGCCCACCAAGGCCGCGATGTTGGTGTTGTTGAAGAAAACACTGATGAAGTAGCTCATGGCAATGATGGACAGGCTGTAGTCCATCAGGTAGAGGAACAGGAGCGCTGTGTCTGTTTTGGGAAGGATCTCACCCACTTTCAGAACAACGATGAGGAAGGTGACAGTGATCAGGAGGAAGACGGCGCACTCGATGAACCAGGCGATGAAATGGCTGCTGGCATTGACACCCATCATCTTCATGTACTGCAGAGAGGGGGCAAAAATAACAATCACCAGTGGCATTTGAGAGAAATGAAGAGATCTTTCTGCTAATATTGAGTGATTTCTTTTTCCAGCTTCTGAACAGGGCCTGCAACCAGACCACGCTTGTTCCATCCAGGGACAAACCACGCACTCCCATTTCAGGAATGCCCAAGGTTTGCAGAGCAGTCTGTTGGAAATCAACAGCCCAGAGAGGACCTGCAAGGATCAGGTGTCACAACCCACAAGCTCCAAAGCAGCTTCTAGACTGAGACTTGTAAGTTTTCTAAAGCCTTTTGGTTATTTTTTAAAATAATGATAATTGATCCCGTGGCTTAAGCTTCAAAGCTCTCAAATGTCTTTGAAACCAGACCTTTCTCACACAACCCCAAGACAACAAATAACAGATAAATTACTATGGTTACAAGGAAGAAATATTAATTTGTATTAGCTGATGATTAATTCCCCATACTTGCAAATAACTGTAAATTTGATGGATAAATCCAGAAGAAACTACAGGTACAGGCATCTTCTTGTGGATTATTACACAGCTAAAAAGATTAGTGATGCCCTGGTCATTAGAGATGGTGAAAATGGTTGCCTAAATTAGGGTAGGGGGCTGCCAGGGAGCACACACTGGGGTTCGTTCATTTTCCACCTCATCACAGGTCAGAGTGTCCTTTCCTGGAAGTGTTTTTTGGTGAATCAGTATTTGTTTCCATGGTGTTGGATAAAAACCAAATCTGCCCAAAGATTTTGTTGCTTGCTGAAGCTTAGTTTGACAAAAGTTCTTTGCTGTTCATCTCTGTTGACAGTGATCACACTGAAAACCTGAATTAATTTATTAAATTCCCAACGTCTCAATGTCATTTCTTTTCCAACAGGCAACCTGAATGAAGAACTTCATTTCAGAGGAGCTGATGTAATATGTAGCACCTTCTGAAATATTAAGTATAATAACTTCAAGGATATGAAATAAGTCACTTTTCATGTCTTTGTCCCCAGTAGGTATGACTCAAAGTCAATTTTTAGAGAGCATTAAATCTTCAGAAACCCTGTAATTTTGTGAGGTGCCCATGTTTCCTGTGTTCAGCACTGCAAAGCAATATTCCCTCCACTTGAAGGGCAAACACCCTGCATTTCCATGGCTTTGAGCTTGGTTATAATGTCAGAATTCACACACTGCAGGTCAAACAATAGGTATCTGGAATATTTTCCTTAATGCTTGTTTTGCTCCATTTAGTGTTGAACATCAGACACACTAACCACGGATAAGGAAACTCTGTTTATAATTCTGCACGCCCCAGAAAGTTTCCCCGTACCTCATAAAGCCTCAGATCTTTCTCCTGAACAAGTGTTTTAACAAAATCAGCTATAAACAGCACCCAGGCAGCCATCAGAGCAAATGGAAGAGAGTAGGTCACGCTGGTTAAGAACCTGTAAAAGGCAAAAGCAGGCTTTAGCTGCATACAAAATGTTCTGGGGATTAAGGCTTTATACAAGAATATATTTCTCAGAACAATACTCTGGCACAGGAAAAGATATGCTTATATTTCAAAATGTGGAGTAAAATTGATAATTACCAAAAAAAGATCCCTTTGCCATCGCATTGGATTTTCTATTCATCAAGCTCCTGACTGCTCAGAATCTTTTTGTGTTTTTTCTAAGTTGCAGAGGGATTTCCTTGCTCAGCAGCACCACTGGCAGGAGCAGGAAGCACCATGGCCAGTCGCTCTCTGATGTGCTGCATTCCCTTTGGAAACATCCCAACAACCAGCCATAATTCCCAGCTCTGTGCACAGACATAATGGCCAAATTTCATGATCAGGCCATATTTCCTGGTGTTGGAGTTCTGATGTGGGTGCTTTCCTACAGATTGTCTGTCCTACCACCCCACAGGACAGGCAGACCCAGGGCACATTTCTTGGCTCCTCATTTTCATTAAAACCTTCTTGCAGGGCCAAAAGTGTGAAGAAAAAAACCCAAAGACAATGGCCAACAATAAATTTCTCCTTTTGCAATGGAAAGCAAGCTTTTAGAGCAGGAGATCCCCTTCATTGCATCTGCAGGGCTTATACTTTCCTCCTTAATTTCTAAACCTGGCTTAAAACCCATAGTCAGTGTTATTCCTGGAATAATGTACAACGACAGTGAGAAATGAACATTAAATTTGCTTTTAAGGGTTTTTTTTTACCTGTAAAGCTGAAAATTTCCTATAAACCAGCTTTTCAGGAAATGCTTCCATGCAAATGAAGCCTTATTTACAAAGAACCAGGAAAGGCTCCTAAAAATTCAGCATAGCCCAACATCTTTTGTGTACTGGTTTATATATATATATATATATGTATATACACACACATATATATATATTCCCCTCCTTTTCTCTACAGGATGGTAACTCTGCAATAACAATCCATAAGCAGGTATTTTGTGATGACTTCTGCTGGATGCAAATCCAAAGCCTTGAGGTATTTTAATAATTGAGCAAACACGTCCCTCTGAACCTGGGCTGGGGAGGGAAACCCAAAGGCAAGTGGTTTTCCCAGCAGCTCAAGAACAAAAAGGAGCAGCCAGCACTGGTGTCAGTACTTCCAGCAGCCAGTTAATCACTGTACAAAACTCTCTCTCAGCAATAAGCCAGGAATTTGCTGCAGAAGTGGGTTTGGATGCTTCCTGCCTGTGTCCTGGTGGGCACCTCACATGCTGCTGCCCTGAGGAGAGGTTAGAGGTCCCCAGCTCTCTTCAGTGACAGCTGACACAGGAGATTAACAGGTCTGCTGTGGCTCCTAAATGATATTTTATAACTCCCAAAAAATCTTCTAGCTCATGCATTTGGCATGGAGGTTTTTCAGGAGGAAAAGCTCCCAGGTCCAGGCTATCCTTTTGCTCCAAGGGAGACCCCCAGTCAGGGCACAGTGACCCTCACATCTGTCAATATTTCTTGCTGAACATCCTCCAGTGCTCCCTGATGGACACTGAAATCCCTTCCCTGTGTGTGTTCCACTCAGTCTGGCCACCGTGAAGCTCTTAAACCTAGGCACCCTTTTTTCTCCAATAAATCCATTTTCTAAATTCTGCTGCGCTGTCTGCATGTGAACACCTGGAGAACAAGACAAGACTCGTATTTAACCCAAGTTCTGCCAACTCTCAACCCCATTATGTGTAGTAAAACAGGGACAGGGAGTTTTGCCTGCTGTAAAACCTAGAGTTACCACCACAACTGAAAAAAAAACAGCACCAAAACCAAAAGATTAGGCAAACTAAACAAACCGTCTTAGAGTCAAAAATTCCCTCTTCTGTTCAACCTCTTGAGGAAAAAAAAAACAACTGAACAGAATTAAATTATTTTTATGCTACATGGGCAAGGAAAGCAGCAGAGCTGGTGAACTATACCAGTCAGACAAGATGAGTTGACACAAAACACGAAGGCAAAAGCCACCCAAACTTACATATCCTTGTTGTAGCAGGGGTAAGGCATGGCCTGGACCTGAACAGCAATTTCCTCTGGTTTCTTGCCAGTCTGCAGCTCAATAATGGCCCTTTCAATGCTGTCCTGGATGTAGATAAAGGCCCTGCTGTAGATCTGGCTCTGGGAGGTGGAGTTGTGCGGGCCCACGGTCCAGATGCGCTCCCGGATCCTGTTGGTGGTTTGGGTTATCCTGCTGCTCATTCGGATGGTGTAGTTGAGCACAGGAGGGAGGGACAGGCCCCCCTGGATGGAGTGGCCAGGGCTTGAAGGCAGCTTGAAAATGATGCCTGGGAAAAGAAAGGGAAAAGGCTTTTCCTTTGGAGTGGACAGCTCAGGAGCAGCACACACAGATACAGAGGAGCTCCTCAGTTTTACAAGGCTGCCTCACAGTTTTTCCATCCAGAACATTTTTCCTGATTATTCCATATATAAAACATAGGATAGAATGGAGGATAAACAGAGAAGAAAACTGCTACTGTGGGAAAGGACAAATATTACTGGGGTTTGAAGTTCCAAGAGATGCAGAGGTTTCTATCTACCCCTCAATTATGAAGTATAAAATCAAAGAGGTCACAGGATTTATGAGCAAATCCTAACTGAGGGCCTTCTTTAAATATTAATATATCTTGATGATACAAATGTAAGTTCCTATTTCCTGCTCCCTCCACCCCTCTCTGCAGTCTGATCCCACAATCCAATCCCACAAATGTGAAAAGTGTGACTGGGAAGACCCAGTACACCATTTATAGTGCTTGGCTGGAATAGCTCAAGTGATTTATGACCTTCTAATAAATTGAATTGTCTCATACTTGGACTCGAGGATCTTAAAGGTCTTTTCCAACCCGAATGATTCTGTGACACGTTTCTTGATTAAAGCACCTTTTCCTTTAGGAACTTGAAAGAAAGTGGCTGCACAAAGATCACCTCAGGGCAGTGGGATTTTATTCAAACTGAGAATTAACCAAGAGAAATCGCCAGCTGACCACAGACAGTGGAGGTGTAATGTTGGATTATCCCTTTTTCTGACCTAGAGATGGGGTTCCTGAGAGGCATTTTAAAGACTTTTATTCCATTTTCAGTTTCATGAGAAGGGTGAGACAGTACAGATGTTACAGTTCCTGCCATCACAAACAGAAGCCAAACTATTTCCTAATTACAAGACTTTATAAGCATTTTTTGGCCTGTCAGCTTTTGCCACACAATGCTGCTAATGCCTTTTAAGCCAATAATCTAAAAATACCCCTTGTGGGTCCTACTACAATACATCTTCCATAGTCCTATTTCTCAAAAATATCCAGTCTATTTGCAAGGTCATCATTTGGAACTTGTTTCTAGTTTGATTTCTCTCTCAATGGCCTCAGTGTGCAGGTCCCCCACACCCTTGCTCCAAATCCACTGCAGTGTGGTGGGATCTGTGACCACAGCAGTCGCTTGTGAAAAGCCAAATATTTTATGCTGCATTCCCACACTCTATCAGGTGAAATTGAATTGACAGGGGGATTTGGGAGTGTCACATACTTGCAAAGAGCTCGTTCTTCAGGAAGAGCTCCTTAGCCACGGCTTCCATCTCATCCAAGTCCTGCACTGGCTGCACGCGGTTGAAGGAGACGCAGGAGGACACATTCACAGCCAGGGCAGCCAAAGTGTTCAGCTGATCCACAATATCAGCGTTGTTCTGCAATTCCAGCCGGATATCATCTAGGGAAAGACCCCACAAACAAACCCTGCTGCATCACTGCACCCAGCAGAGAATCCACTCCATCATTCCACTGAGGATGACACCAGAAAGGAGGGAAGAAAACAATCCCCAACCCATCATGCCAAATATGAAGTGTGAAATACATTTCTGCACTCAGCAATGCAATGAAGGCATGCTGTTGACCCAGTTTTTATGTTAATCATTTGTAATATGCTCGTGAGTTTGCCTTTGGGAGGATGCCAGCATTGGGATGTGACAGCCATCCCAAATCACAAGTCACCACTAACCTGCTGAGGCTTTAGACCTGGTGCTCACCATTCCTTCCACACCCTCTGATTCAGGATGCAATCAACTCACCTGTTGAGCTGCTGTGTCTCGGGGGAGGATGTGCTTTATCCCAGCACATCAAGACAGAGCTGTGTGTGCTGTGCTGATGTGGGGACTGAACCTGCTGCTGCAGTTAATAAAGATGCTGCTGTTTGCTGGCAGGTTTCAAAGGTAGCTGCATAATGCAAGGTAACTAATATGGAACAGCTGCTGCAGGCACCGTGGATTTATGGGGACTTAAGGCTGGAGTTGTTGCTCATGAATAACACAGGGGTCATCACCAACCGGACGTAGATGACTGCAACAGACCATAATCACTCTTGGCTGCTGCTGGGCTTCACTGGCACAGTCCAGATTGATGGTGACATGCCTGGCCACTCACTGCAAAAGCAGGACAGCAAGGCCAGGCAGGAAGGGACTGTGATCCCCATGCTGTACACTCACTGGGATGTACCCACCACCACTGTTACTGGTGATTCTCACAGTGCACAGCAGCAAAGATCACCTTGAAGGGCCTTGCCAGCCCACCAGAGAACTGCAAACTGCAGCAGAGCATCCCCTGCATTGATGCCTCTGCCTCCATCAGCCCGGGTACATTTATCTGATCCCTGGCTTTTCTGCTCTAGAGAAATTTTCATCTGAACTTCACTGCCATGCCAGGGAGCTCTCCTCATTTTCCAGCAGAGTCCCAGGTAGCTCATTTGAAGTCATAATTACAGCTAAACAGTGTCCTCCAGTGGCCACACACCGCGGCAAAGCCTCCCATCCCTTCACCCCTTAACACCCAGGAGAAACATCTCCCCACACCAGCACTTTGCTCTCTAAGAGTCTTTTCCCTGGCAGGTTTTTGGATCGCAGCTGGGATTGCCTTGCCCTGGAGCCTCCAACATGAGCCGGAGAAGAGCAGACCTGGGGATGGCTGCAGCTGGCTGACTCTGGAGCTCCCAGACCTGAAGTACAAGTAAGGAAGAGGGCAGCACATCTGGACACACTTACCCAGTTCATTTATCTGACTCAGGAGCTCAGCTGCGTCCAAATCCACCATCAGCTTGATAAAAACCTGCACGAAGGGATTCTGCAGGGCATTCTATCAACAAGCAGAGGAAGAAAAGGCAGCAGTTTAACCAAAAGCCTCCTGAGCTCAGTCACTGTGTACTTCTAAACTACAACAGAGCAGCTGCCTTTACTGAGCATTTGTGCAGCCCCCCCATTCCCTCCACTCTGTACCAGGATGGGGAAATGCCAGCAGTGAGAATGTCACAGCCCTTTGAATGTCTCAGCTCTCTGAGCCCAAGTCAGTGTTTCTCTGAGTGAAGAAAGGATGCCTACTGAGCCTCCACCAGGCACTAGAGTCCCACCAAAACAATCATGGATAATTTCAGTTACTCTAGAGGTAAATTTCCCTTGTGTCTGTTTTAAGTCCTGTGAACACAGCCAGTGCACAAGGTGTAGGTAACCAAAACTCAACCTGGAGATCAGCACAGGTTTTCTGCTTGGCTGAATATTTCACTATTCCACCAATGACTGCAATCAGCAGAGAATATTTAATTTCACTTTTGCATATTCCACTCTGGATTTTCTCTTGGTGCCATGGAAATTAGGATGAATTCCAGCCTCTAAAATTAACTGCTAATGTTTTTTTTGGACTCCAGGGATCTCATTTTTGTAAGAAAAGGAGACAATTTTTACTACAGAGAATGAGAAACAAATGTGTGTAACATTACAGTCTACTGCTTTTTGTATCCAAGCAAGGCTAGGCTTCTTAAGAGGGGGAAAAAGAAATTTATTTACATGCACTGAGGTACAAAACATCTCCTAGCTCTTACGTGTGTACCCAGAACTACATGCTTATTATAGATACTGCTTCATTTCCTGAAAAAGTCATTTCTTGCCTGGTCTTGGCTGGCTGGATCACTCCATCAAGCAGAAAGTTAATTTACAAACTGAAGAGTGTTCCCTGCCCATCTCAGGCCTTCAGCAGGCCCCAGCACAGCCAGGGTCAGGGAGCATATTACAAACAGTTCATTTGAGAAAGAGAAATTTGCAGGGAAAGGTGAGTCAGGAGCATCTCTGTCAAGGGAAGAGGCAGGCACAGAAACTGTGAAGTCCAGGACAAACTGAGAGGGGACTCCCCAGCTGACATAAGATGTCCCTGGAACCCCAGTTCACTTCAGTGAACAAATCCATCCTCCCAGTTCCCTCCTGGCAAGAGAGAGAGGGGAGGCAGGAAGTCATACCTTGATCATTGGAACTGTCTGGTTTAACTTGGTCAGTGAATTCATGATGACAGGAGACTGGTCCAGCCACTCCTGGGACTTCAGGGCTAACTCAGCCATCTGCTCCAGGGTTGCATTTGACTGCCAAAGAAGCCCACAACATGTAAGGATTAATTTATTTACCAATTTTAATCAATAAATAAATCAATAAAACAGATGAGACCAAATTTGTTTTCCTTAGGATTCCTCCTAGCATCCTCTCATTGTTTTGCAAAATGCCCCTTAACACATTGAATTTATGCAAGTACTTAAAAATACTGTATTCAGAGCATGTCTTGAATATCTGCTCTTCTTCTACCACTGGTCTGCCTGTGAACAAGCACTGGTTACAGCATTTGTCCTGAGAGACACATCTGGCTGAAAATATGGAGGTGAAACTTCATAAACCGAAGGCTTTAAGCAATTGTCCTATAAATATTAGACCAACAGCAGCTTCTGGAGGGAAGATTCAATCAAAGGCAAAAGATGACTCATATGGCCAGCAAGGCAAGTAGGAAAAGATAATTTGATTAATACTCCAAAGAGAGAGAAAGCAGCCCTCTGCTTCCCAGGGAAACAATTCTGTGCTAGACAAATTACAGCCCTTTGCAGTGGGTATATCCTGATGTCCTGGAACAGAGCCATACCTTTCCCATGATTGCTCGAGTTTCTGGGGTGTCTGGTGTGAAAAGGATCTTCCCAAGCACCATTGGTTTTAAGAAAGACCAAATCAAAGCTCCAGTGGGGGTCTTGACCAGGTCCAGGTAAAAGGATAAGCAAAATGGGGCTGCAAGGGGAGAAAAACAAACAAATTGCACAGAGAACAAACAGGCCAGACACAAGAAATTTACCAGTGTGTTTTCTCTCCTGTCTGCCCAGTTTGTTGCTGTGGTCAGTGACTGACTTCAGGGGCCTCTTCACTGACTGATCTAATGCATCCTGACACAAGCAATCCACCCCCAAGATCTCCTGTTGCTGAACTCAGGACAACAAGAGTCTCGCTGTTTGAGCCAACATTATCTGCTTGAAGGTTAAATGGAGTTTTGTGAACTCAGAGGAGCTAATAATGTCAGTACAGTCAGAAAACTCCACATCAAGAAAAAGCAGTGACCTGTCGAGCCCTAGGACCAGATCATCCACAAATGGGAGACAGTGCAGTGTCAAGCACTGCTCAGCTGCACAGGCAGCTTTCCCTTTGAACATTTATGGAAATAAACCACCAATAATTAGGGCAGTCCAGATCTTCAGCTACCATAAATAATGAGCACTTACAGCCCTCAGAGACATATGGAGAATAGCTCAGCACTAGATCTGTCTGGAAATAGCAGAGTTCAGCTCTGAAACATTTGTGCCCTAGGGAAAAGCCAGACTTACTGGAATCCTGAGGAATCCCATATTTCCTCATCATCTGTTGGACGTGGACATCCTCTGCATGAGAACTGTTGCTTACAGGGTCTCCAAAGTCTGGAAGCAAAGACTCAAAAAACAGGGGTGTGATCTCCTGGTTGCAGAGGACTTTGGACATGGATTTAAAAGTGCCATGTGTTATCCTGAAATTATTTGGCTTAAATAACGCCTGCAGAAAAGAAAAAACACAAATAAATCCTGCATGCTGAAAGCACCCCACTTGGAGAGAAACAGCAGAATGGGAAGGAAAGGACTGAACCTTTTAATACTGCTTTCTTATGAGAAATTTGCCTGTATAAAAATAGGAATGATCCACAGAAATCATGCATTTTTTGATGATGACAGAGGTGGCACATTTATTTCCAGGTATGACAGCCAATGTGGGAAGTGCCTACAATGTGTGCAGAGAATGTGCACTATATTCCCTCTAATGTGTGCCTGGTGACATTCACACACCTGGGTTACAACACAGATTTGTCACATGGGTGTGCACATCACTGTCCCCATCTAGTCCACAGCTGCACATGGCTCTGCAATGTGCAGGCAGAATGATGACCAGGAACAGTTCCTGTCCCTTGTGTTCTCCTGGACTACGGATCAGAGATGGATTGGACACTGTGCTGGATGAAGGCAGTGCACCCTGGAGTTACTGCAGCTGTCAGAGCAGTAATGGGTTTGTACTGAATGTTTTGGGCAGTCTCAAGGCTTTGGGTGTGATCTAATGCACACTAAAGCTAAGGCAGTTTCTTGCTGCTGACTTTGGTGGGTTTGCCTTTAGTGAGCCTTTCTCCAGCTGTTTTCACCAGCTGATCCTTCCAGTATTTTGCTGGAAGTCCTCCTTCCTCCAAGACATTTGTGCTCCAAGTGTTCCTTCCACAGCATGTGTTCCCCACTCATGAGCAGATGATGGTCCCACTGCTCCAAACCAACACAGAATCACAGAATGGTTTGGATTGGAAGAGACCATAAAGCTCATCTTGTTCCAACCTCCTGCCATGGGCAGGGACACCTTCCAGAAGCCCCAGCCAGCCTGCCCTTGAAGACTTCCAGAGATAAGTTTGATAGTGCTTTCTCTCAGAACTCTATTGCTTTGAAACAGAACCTATGGTTTAATGCACCTGTAGCTTCTAGGGTAAGTAATAACTGTGGAAACCATTTCAGTGGTATTTTGCCTCAAAAGCACATGCAGACTACACATACCTTAGTCAGTGGCATTTTCCTGGACTGTCGGAGCTTTTTCAGGGAATGAATAGCTTGTAGCAATGGATCAATGCCAGATTCAACCTGGTGTCTGAAATATTTCATTTTTGTCAGAAGGCCTAACATCTTGTCCATGGGTTTCTGAAGTTCCTTGGGGAAAAACATCTGCAAGAGGCAGGAAGGAAATCAATTATGATGAGCAGGAATCTGCGTGCACAGGCATGCACACGCCCATGTTGTGTTAACTCAAACATGAACACTGTGGGATTTTCAAAACTGCCTGGAGGCTTTACAGAGTGGGTGCCCCTTGGGAAATGAATGGGATTTGTATCCCTAAATCCCCAAGCACTTTTGCAAGCCATTCCCCTGAACATTACATAATCTAACAGTGTGTTTCCAAACACCTACAGTTGGGAAATCCGTGTCACGTACCGGTTGGGCTGTGATTAAATCTCTCATTTCACACAGCGCAGGTGTCAAACACTGCGAGTGACTTTTGACCTGAGCCCAAATTCATTGGCATTGTCATTTAACAACTTTTATTGCCCAGGGTCACTCCTGTATTTTTAAATACATGTTCACTATTCACTTCTCTGTGAATGTTTTCTAAGATGCTGTTCCTAATAGTTAGGGGCGGGGAGGAAATTTGAATCATTTAATAACTTTGTAGTTCCAAACAGACAGGGAAAAGGTATTTTACAGGACTTTTTCCAGGGCTTCTCTTTACAAGGAATCAAAAAAATTGGCTCAGTACCTTATTTTCGGGTCAGCTGGGAGTGTTCAAGAGGTTGTGACAGCACATAAAGGATACTAGCAGACAGGGAGGCATTTAGAGTAGGTCCAGTGCCTTTAAATGAGGTTTGCTGCTTTAGACCAGCTGGGATTCTCATTTATACCCACGCTGTCACAGCATGGATATGCAATAAAAATTGCTGCATGAGCAAAGCCTGATCTTTGGCTTGTGTAAATCAGTGTAGCTTCTGGCCACTGCAATGATATTTTATAACCTTTCAGCCACAGTGTGCAGCAAAGACCGTAGAAACCACTCCAAAAACCCAGCACTAACCTTGTATAAGAAATTGTAAATGTCCAAGTGTCTCAGCAGGGTGACCCCAAGGAGGTAGGTGCTGCGAGTCCTCTCTGGCAGAGGGAGGCTGCACAGCTCCTGCACCACCACTTGCAGCTGAGGGTCAGCAGGGTGGGCACTGCAGGACTCCAGCTGCAGCACCTGAGAGATGAGCTGGGTGTGCACAAAGGGAAAAGAGAATTGTGTTAGGGGTGCACTGCACGCTCCACCACACGTGGATTAATCTTGCCTGGCTGTTGTTCTTCCCATAGTGCCATATTTCAACCACTCAAGAACCAGAAAATGCCTGCCCATTACTCCTGCTCCCAGGGACAAATCCTAAGGACTGTGTTTTACTACCCAGCTTGGGAAGTAGTAAAAGCTTTTGTGGCTTCAATTTCTCATTGACTGATGCATGTGAAGTTTGGAAAAGAGCACACTCTTTGGGGCCCAGTCCAGACAAGATGGCTGGGAAGGGGAAAAGCATCTGGAGCTCTGCTAGCAGGAGGCTGAGGAAAGGAAGCTCATCTCTCCTTCTGGGAGGGTATTTTTTGGACCCTGAGTGCTCTCACACACTGTGGTTACAAGTGTACTTTTCCAGCTGGACTGGGACAACTTCTCAGTGCCCAGGAGCTGACTGAAGACCGTGCTCAACCCCCATTAGTGTGTCCCAGAGAGCTGTGCCCTGCTCTGGATCAGAGCCATCCCTCTCCCAGCTGCTGGACCAGCTCCTGGTGACAGCAAAGGGACCCCATGGCTCCCAGTCTCCAGTGCCTGGGCTGACAACAGTGATGCTCCTACTGCATTCCTGGTGGCTATTCCAATCCATAACATGTTCTGCTGTCTATCCCTGTGGGGTCATCTGTGCTGTCACACACCCAGAGACCTGCTTAGCTGCATTCAATAACAATTTATAGTTTTAATGGTCTGAGCAGTAGAAAGCAGCAAGATCTCCCAAAAGGATAACAGCAAACTTACCTGACTGCTGTTTTCTGGGAAAGATGCTTCCAGAAGAGCATCAATGCTGGCTGTGGACATTCCTGTCGTGTTTCTGAGGTCCTCTTTGAGCTGGTCCACGTTTTTAAACACATCTTTTAACTTTTCTGGAATGAACAGTCAAAGAAAAACTGATGTAACAGCTTTCTCCAGACACACAGCAAATCTTAAGCACACAGAGAAGACTTATGTGAAATATGGAAGTGTGGTACCTCACTGCTGATAAGGAAAAAAAAAGCAAAAAAACTTGGGACATACAGTCATTACTTCCTACATTTTCCAGTCTGGTTTGTGGGCTGAAGTTATCATGTCTCAGGATAGAAAAATTTGCTCAGATGGAAAGAATTGGTGCTTTCTTTGTAAAGAAAACAAAGTGTGGTCTTGAATAGGCTCTAGAAGTACCCCAGATAAAGGATCCCAAGGTCATGGTGTATGGTTATTTCATTAATACCACTTCTTCCTGGCGGCTACGCAATTCTTTCCAGCAGAAAGTGTGGTACCAGTGGTGATGTTTATCAACATTGTAAAGAAAATACAGAAGAGCACCTTGCTTGCTTGAGTCTGTTAAACCCTCAGTGATATTCAACATGGAATTCAAAGTAGCCACATACTGAGGAATCTCTTGAAAGAAAGCAATTTCTGGTACATTTTCTTGAAGCCTGAATTGGAAAAACAAAACAACAAACAAAACTGAGAATATAAAGAGAAGGAGGCAAGAAGTCATTTCATAAACAGAATACTAAAACAGTCTAGCTCAGAGGGAGAGCCTCACCACTTCAGCTGTGCCTGGATGTCTGTGGCATCCCCAATGAGTACATTCTGGAGCTCCTGGGAGATCCTCCTGTGACTCAGAACGTTGGTCACAAGCTGGCTGCTCAGCTCAGCAGCACGGAGGAGCTGCTCCTGAGACTGGCCTTGCTCACACAGCTCCCCAAAGGGAACCTCAGGGAGCTGGCAGAGCTGCTGGATTGACTGAAAGCTCTCAGAGTCACACAGAAGAGCTGTCACATCCCGCAGGCGAGACATCTTCAAAGGACATTTTGAAAAAAGGAAGACAAATGCACAAACACCAGTTAGATGACAGAATTATAAAAGACAAGCTTTAAAGAGTCTAGCTGTCCTTTTCTGTCTCCCCTTAGGACTAAGATTTTTAAATATATATATATATTGTTCATCCAAAAGGTCTCCAATAGAACAGCTTGGGACAGTCGTGTGAGCTTCTGGCAGACCTGGCTGGATCTAATAAACCTTGAAAGCCTTAATATGTCATTTCCCCTGCTCAACACACTTAGACAGCAATACTCCATTGGACTTGCCTGTTTACTAATTAATCTTCTCGGAGACCAAATAAATCTACCTTGCACAGCAGGTTTAGCCTTTCAGATACCACCTGGTCATCTACTGCAGCACAGGAAAGAGACTTGGCCAGAAGTCAGAGCTTCCTCATCTGCCAACCCGTGTAAAATTACAGTCCTTTGCTATTATGGGCTTCCCTCTTGTCTGACATCATTATTTACATTATCAGGCTCTTATGGGAAGAATTATTTTCAGGTTTATGCCTTTAAGTACCTGTCACATTGAGGCTCATCATATTATTGTTACAGATGTATTACACAGCAACAACATTGCATACTGCTGTATTTTTTAAAAGGACTTTCAACTGCTATTTCTCATAGCGAGCAATAGACTAAAGTGCATGCATGCTGTTAGTGCAGTCATGAATGCATGGGCTAAGAAGCATTTTATTCAAACAAGGCATTGCCAAACTCAAAGCTGGTGAGGGAACTCCATGAATCAATACTGGTGCCTAATCTCAGAAGCCATTCTGCTGTTGTGAGACATGTGGGGCCAGAGGAGCATGTGGGGACTTGACTCCAGCCACACTGCTGTTGGTACAGCTCCTTAGGCACAGCAGTACCCCAGTTAGTCCGTGCTCCTAACTGCCAATTAGGAGTGCACAATTCCACAGATTTTCAGCAGGGCAGAGGCATCTAATCCCTATCTGTGCCCTACCTCCTCCTCAGGTGAAGCTGAGGCATTCCAGAATACTCTCAGCTCTGCAAGGTGCTTCAGTAAGTCTCAATACACTGAACTTTAAAACTAGTGGTGCACTGAGGAGTATGCTGCCACTGGCCATCTTTGCAGTGCTCATCCTTCTGGGACAGCTGGTGGAAAACAGAGTCACCCTATCCAGCATATGGGAGGACAGGAACACCTCTACCTTCTCTGAAAAATAGGTGTACACTCGGTGGGGACAGATAAAAGAACAAGTTCCTCAACCCAGTTTACAGGTGACCTTCAAATACAGGCAGCAGGCAGAACACAGAGTTTCAGCCCTAGTTTTTATCAGCTGTTCTCTTAAGAAAACTTTTTTCTATATGCTGTTTTTCAGAACCACTATTGCACATTCATGTATCACTGCGGGATGTCCTTCAAGTCAGCATTTTAAGCAGACTCACTTTTAGCTTCAGGAGCTCTGGTATGGATGAATGTTTCTCAGAGGTATTATTTTGCATAAAAGAGTTCTTTCTCAGATCAGTTTGCTTCAAAAGCAGTGTGATTTTTTCTGTGCAGGGAAAAAAAAAACAACAATAGTTACTCCAGACAAAAATGCCAGAAACTTCACAGATGGGAATATCAGCACTTTTATTCTGAGGCCAACTGAGCATTGCTACTTTCACCAAACTCCCATGGCTGAGGACCTCTGAAATGACAGAGCAAGGCCTAAATTGTAATCTAGGTTATAATGGACTGAGTTCAAGTAGGTGCTCAGTTTCTAGTGAAATCCACCCCATCCTGGTAGCAGTGCACAGGTAAAACCTCTCAGGTGTTGCAATGAGCACAAATGATGAGTATCTATGTGAAATACCATGTTAACTCTCAGAAATAACTGCTGTCGTATTACAGCTACATAAAGCTGTGAAGGGAAAGAGATTTCTATTTGTAAGATTGCTTTGTCTGAGTGTCAGCAACCTGTCATCACACCGAGGAGAGGAGATGTGCCTTCTGGAGAGACTGGCATGGAAACTTACAATCACAATGTGACATAATTCAAACAAAACCCCAGTCTGGCATCCCCACATCTCACAGCTCCAGTTAATTGCCAGCAGATAAAACCATGTAGCACCATTCCTTCCATTACACAAAACACAGGCAGGACACGTTCCAGCTGAGGCCCCCTGAGCATTAATGAAATCGTGATCACCTGTCAATTCCCCGTCTTCAGCTTCGGCAGCATTTATTAAACACATCAGGTAAGGGTTATAGCTGCTATTCGCTGTCACCTGCAAGATGGTGTTTTGAAATTCTAAAAACAGAAATCTGAAAAATAAGATAGGAATTTAAATCAGCTTCTCCTTCAAAAGCAAGGTATGTATTAGTGAGCAACCTGTCAGCTGTGGATGCTGTTCCTCGGCAGAGTAAATAAGAATTCCAGATGAAAGCCATCTCTCCTAAGTGGGTACCCTCCCTGCTTTACTCCATCAGTTCTTTTTGCTGTTATTTCCCAAAGCTGTCATTCACTCTCAAAATAAGAAAACACACTTGAAAAGTTCACATCTATGTGATGGATGCATTATATAGGAACACCTAAGGGAGGCTGAGGATCAAAAATTAAAGTGTCATCCCACAAAGGAAGGTTTTACACAGAGCCTACCACTGGTGGTAAGACTCCTTCAGGACTCTGTTCATTGATATGTGCTAACACACAAAATTTTTTGTAAGTCTGACTTTTAGCTGTATGTTCAGCTCAAGGAGAAGTTTGCTCTTCTTCACTTTGACCAACATTAGACCTTGTGTCCTAAATGACAGTGATTGCAGGCTTAGGTTGTTCCACTGGAAGAAAATTCCATACTTCTCAAGCTGGGATGAGAATGGTGGTCACAACCCATCCATGGAATTCCAATACCCAGAAGCCAAACTCACCGTGTGATCAAGCTGGTTGGGGACAGAGTGTGGTCACTCAGAGTCCAAGGCAGGGTCTTGTTGAAAAGGGTTTCTGCCACAACACTGAAGTGATGAGCAACGATATCAATCACATTGTCAAAACTGGTTTTGTTGGAGGGAAAAGCTGAGCTGGAATTTATATTGAATTCATTTAGCAGGCCAGAGATGTTCAGCCCCTCGAGAATGTACAGGGTGGCTTCTGTGATTTCTAGAGGTGACAGATTGCTGGCAGAGTCGCTTGCCACTGCTTCCAACAGCCTTGCAAGGGAAGCTCCTTCAGCTGGATCCTTTTTGGTGCTGAGGAAACTCTCAAACACATCCCAGACACTTGTGTAATAAGTGCCTTCAGTGAGGTTGAAGGCACCCTGGAGCCTCTGCAGCAGGCTGTGGAGCTCATCCTGTGCCACACTGGAGAGCAGGGTCAGGTTATTCCAGCCTGTTGCACTGTCAGGCAAATTCAGGGAGCTCAGCAGTGTCTCGTTCAGCAGGGCAGGAAGGAGCACCTCCAAAAGCTGGGATGGGGACACATCACCCACAGCCTGGGCTGGGATGGGGCACGAGGCATCACCCTGCACCAGCCCCTCCGTGGCTGCGCTCAGAGCTCTCGCCTTCTCCTGGAGCCAGGAGTTTCCCAGCTCAGAGACAAGGTTTAACTTGGAAAGGAAACTCAGAGAAAAACGCAGAGCTCGGGTGAGGCACGACAGCTCCTTGAAAAAGCCCTCCCTGCTGCTGTTGTAGGCAGCAGCAAACTCTGGGGACAGTTTCAGGTTGGTTATGGCCAGCTGGAACACCCTGCTAAAGGTGTCATTGCTCCCTGTCCCACCCTCCACACCCAAGGAATCCAAGAGGGGCTTGCAGGGGCTCCTGGCTGAGGACTCCCTTAGAGTGGCATTTTCAAACAGCACCTCAAGGGCTACGTCAAGCAGATCTTCAAAGGAGCAGTTCTGGAGTGTCCTGTAGCCATTGCTGCTGCTGCTCTCAAGGAAAGGATCCAAGGCCAAATGAAGGAACTCCCAAATTTTTGCCTGCTGTGAGGGAGACTGGCTGAACTCCTGCAGTAGAAGATGTGTTAAATTATAGATGGGGTTAATTATATCTTTGCTGGAACCTTCATTGGCAGTCACATAATGAAGGATTTTCATTCCTGTTCTCAGAAGTTCAGACAAGCCCTCGAAGGTTTTATTGTTAAAATTAAAGAAAAGATCTATAGATTTTAATGTACTGACATTATAATTCAGCTGTAAGTCTTTTAATATGTACAACGTCTTTTGGATGGCTTGAGTGACTTGTGAGATATTGGCTACTCCAGAGCTTTCCCCAAACTCCTTAAACATGGCTGTTATAAATTCTGACAGCCGATCCAATTCTTCACTGAAGACACCACTTGATTTATTATCATTCAGCTTTTGCAAATGGCTGTTTAACACCTCCAAAAACTGCCCATAGGCGACGATGGCTGAGTTATTCCACTTCATGGATCTCAGCTTCTCCCCAGTGCGCCAGTAGACGTTCAACTCATCCCACCAGGCCTCACCCATGGACTTCTCCACAGCCCTCATCAGCTCAAACACAGGCAGCAGGAGGTACTGATAACCTACACTTGTGCCTGTCATTCTAAAAAACATCCTCTGGAGAGCTAGGAGCTGCTCTGGGAAGTTTCTGTAGGACTCAGGCTCAAGCAGATCATCAGAAAACGCAGATGGGATTTCTTGCATTCCACTCAAATGGTCTCTGAGATCTTCCAGAAGTGATGGCATGCTTGTGGAGAGCAACATTTTGAGAGCAGCCTTAGTTTGCAATGTACTAAAATTAGAATTATTTGGGAGAGCTGGATTCCAAAGCATTGTAGCTAATTTTAAAGCCCTCTGAATTTCTTTCCACTGGGTTATTGTATTGAAAATGGAAGTCCCATTAAAGTCGCTCTGTAATTGCAGTGATGTGAAGTTATAGATTTCATCAATTATTTCCTTATTATATGGTTCCTTTAATTTATAATCATGGTGTGGATTCATTCCCAGATCAAGAAATACATACAATTTCTGTAATGTTTCATTCTTCAAATTTTTGAATAGATTTAAGCTTTTAAATTCACTTCTATTCATTTTTTCCTCAAAGCCTTTTAGACGATGTAGATGCTTTTGTATGGCTTCTAAATCATCTGAATTAATGGACCTCTTGGAGTGCTTTCCACCAATCTCTGGTGACTTTATTTTTCTGGAGGGGAACAAAAAAGTGTTTTAGTGAATATGAAATCAATGCAAGTGGAAATGTAAGGTGATTTAGAGCAAAGATCATAGATCTGAATTGCACTGTTAGTAATATCCCTTTAGCTAATGTCTCACCTTAGAACTTCCTCCAATTCAGATACTAAAGTGTGATTGTCTTTCCAGTGAACAAAGGAATTACAAATAGCTCTGGTCACCCAATTTCTTTTTATATCTGCAACAAAAATGTGAAGTAAAGATGCATTAGTAAAAATGTATTAGTAAAGATCATGTAATTCTGGAACCTGAGAAGAGTTATAATGGCAAATCTATCCAGGATAACATGCACATATGAAGCTAGGCTCCTACCACAAGCCACAATATCCTGGTTACAAATCTGAGTGTTCTTTTGGGGTGTAACTCTTTCTGGCCTTTCAAGGGAAGTGAGGATGCTGCCTGCCATCCTAGAAATGACTTTCCGTGCTGGAATCATTCAGGAACAATTCAATGCTCCTGTGATCTGGATGCTAACAGAGGTCTCCTCCTGCTTTAGGAGCACTTTGCTGTTAGTAATGCAGGGTAAGGTGGTCAAGTATTTATTATGGTTTCTTTCCCTTCATTCACAGTTGCTTTTTTACTGCTCACATATAAGCTCTGTCTGCAGCATCATTTATGTCTCCCACAGCCATTTGCACTCACCTTGATATCCCCATGTGTCCACAACTCTCACCAGCTACTTTTCCATGATTTCCCTGCTTGCACACCTCATCTCTCTTCTTACCCACTTCAACTTCTATAATCTCCACTAAACCAGTAGAGAAGGGACAGCAATCCCCATCTGTCCCTTGTAGCATTTGGTTGCTGTTCCTTTTCCTTGCCTGTCCACAGATCCCCAGTTAGAGGGGGATATCCAGGACTGTCTCTGCTGGAAGGGACAGGCTTTAAAGGAATGGCTCATCTGGATGTAAACAGCTCATTGTGCAGCCCAGCCCCAGCCCCTGCCTTGATACACCGAGCTGAGTCTGACAGAGTCCACAACCAGAGGCAGATTTTGACATCAGGCCCCAAAAAAGTAAATCAAGGTAAAACATTACTGCTCCCCATTTCCACTGAGGCTGCAAACTCATGTTAATGCATTGTCTACTGACAAACCCAAGCCTTTTTACTTTTCCAGTTGAAATGGGGCATTTTACTCGCATTTGTAAAAAGCTGAAGGAAGAATCCATTATGCTGAGCCCCAAACAGTGTGCAATCTGTATGGTTACTTATTAGCCTGCAGTTTGTTTCTCCTCAGCACCACAGGTTTTCAGCAGAGATATGACTCAGTGGAGGAGTCTTACCTTGCTCCAAGCAGTTCAGGGAGTGTGGAGAATATGTAACCTCATTCTGAACAGTTTTGGATCTATCATCACTCACAAGAGATGCAGAGACATTCTGAGCTGCCAGCACAACACTAAAGGAGTGGGGGGAAAAAGAGGAGAGTCTGTAACCTCATTCTGAACAGTTTTGGATCTATCATCACTCACAAGAGATGCAGAAACATTCTGAGCTGCCAGTATAACACTGAAGGAGGGGGAAAATAAATTGTGGTTACAGGTTTGTGAGAAGAGATAAAAGAAATGTTCTGATAGGAAACAGCTGGAGTACAGCCTATCATTCTTAAAATGTCTTACCAACAAGACATCACCCCTATTTTTAATTATTTGTTTGATCATGCCCAAGATACAAACACCAGGGGCTTTGATGGGAAAGCCAAGGTGGTGTATTAGCACAAACACAGGTGTGGCACTCATTAGGTGCACTTTTTCAGAGAGTTATGTAAAATCTACAGGCCACTAAAATCCAGCCAGCAGGTCTCAGAAAACACCCAGGTGACACACCAGCCATGTGATTCACAACTGCAGGGGAATTTCCTCCTAAAAACCCCAAGAACCAAGGAGACAAGGCTCCAGGGAGATCAGGGATCCCAAGGGGAAAAACATCTGTGGAAGGAAGAAGCAATCACAAATAACTGTTGCCATTTCCAATTCTCCTTCTGTCTTTTTTTATGCCGTAATATCTGGGCTGACAGGGAAGCAAGGAATGTTTTTCACTCTTAGGAAGGAGCAAGCTGATACTCAGGCATATTGTATCACAGAGCAACTCATTTAAAGGACTGCCTGCTCAGGTGTGCAGGTTACTGAAAACTTCACTGATTATTAGTCCCTTTTTCTTCTCCTATATGAAGAGCAGCCTTCACTGTAGGTGTGGGGTCACTGAAATGCACCATCTCTCTCCCACCTGCCTGAAGATCTGCAGGTGAGACACAAAGAACCTGGCTGGGCTGATCTCAGTGGCACGAATAAATACATACTGATCTGTGGGAACGGGCTGCTACTGAGAACAGAGCACCAGGGATCTCTTCTCTCCTGATTTAACATAATGTCTCCATGCAGGCTTCGTGGGCTTGGTGCTCATCATTTTCATTCTGCAGATGTGCTTGTAAGAGTCTTAGAGGGGAAGGAACTCAGTTATAAATGACATATTTAGCTGAGCACTGGCAGAGCCAAGGAGGAGGCAGGCACAGCCTTGCCAAAAATGGATGCGTATCACGCAGATCAGAAGGCAGCAAACATGGAAACAAGTGTTGTTGCTGCCCTTTTATTTCAGTCTTGCAGGGCTTCTGCAGACTTTGGCTGTGAAGAAAAAGCTCAGCTTATGTGCTTAGCTAAAAAACTATCTTACAGCAACAAACAGGAACATTTGTAAAATCAGTCTGCAAAACACGTTTTTGTGAGTAATAAAATTTGCTGCTAAACTTTCTATAGGATTCATGACTTGGAAGTTACTGTTTCACACTGGTGGTGTTTATCACTTGGTTCATACAGATGCCACAATGAGCAAAAGTTCTTTGCTTCTATACCTTCATATTTCTACCACAAAAAAAGAATTCCCTGTACAGCACTTCTTTAGGAGTTCAGTCCTGCCTGAGTAAGAAACGTGGCCAGGCTGGCTAAGATGTGCTTTTGTAAGCATCATTAAAAGTACTATTTGTGCAATCTCTTTGCAATAACTCTTTACTCATGCATTTACAGTGCCAGATGCCAGGCATAAAAGCACTGCACAGTTCTGGTGATGAAATTCTATGTGCCTCTTTGTCGTGCCTATGATAACTTGGCCCAGCTCTGCAGCTGTAGAGCAAAGCAGAGCAGCACAGTAAATATTAATTCTCCCTGGGCACCCCAACAGGGCTGGTTCTCAGGCTGGGCTCTGCAAGCCAGTAAATGCAAAAAAATGTAATAACCCTGTGACTGAAACAGCAGCATGAACGAAATGCTTCTGAACAAAATTACAATTCTTGCCACACTGCTGCTGACTCCTTTAAGGGTAAGGGCATTACAGCTTACACTTGGGTCTCACAATGCAGCATGGAAAATTACCTTGATATTAAATGTACAGGTTTTTAAGTGCCTCGGCAACACACCAGTGATTGAAAGTGAGTCCCTCTAAGCCTGGGTGCAATAAAGTGGCAAAGCTTCTACAACTTCTTTTGACATCTTAACCCAACTGCTCATGTATGCAGGATAAAAACAAAAAGCAGTTCTGGAGACACTCAGTTTCTTGGTGTCCTCCATGTACTGTAACAACTAGACTGTTCAGAATATTTTGTAGCAGTCAGTCAGTCACACATCCAGAAGATGACTTGGAACAGAGTCCCTAACCATGAGTAATTCAGGTCTTCTGGAGATCAGGGAGAGTTTAGCCAAACTACAGCCCAGGAAAGGGATTTCAAGACTAACCCTATTTTAGAAAATTGTATTGTCCTAGGTGCAAACTGCATCAAATATTTCAGTACAGTTAAATAATGCAGTTAAGCCAGCTCTGTTTTCCATATAACCACTGAGCAAGTGCATAACTGGCACTTTCTTCTTCAAGTCAGACACATTAGAGCCCATACAGTAGAAAACCAGGCTCCCTCTGTTCTCTGCTTTCATGGGACCAGTCTTGAAAGATTAAACCAGCAGTAGATTAGGTAATCAATTTTTAAAAACAACATTATGGCTCCCCTACAAGTGCTTGAGGTGTTCCAAAGCAACCTGAAGTTGGCTCTGTGCTTTTCTGGAAAGGAGCAGCTGGCTGCTTTCTTTATCCAGCCAGGAAGGTTTTTCTTCCACCAAAGGCAGTGCCCGTGACTCACCAGCTTTGCTATCTGCACAAGGGCATGACAGTGCCTCTAAGCAAGCTGGGAGAAAACTCAAGAGTTTATATCAAGTTCCCATTAAAAGAATGACACAAGAGCCACTGAAAAACAACACACTGCTCCCAGCCCACAGACACCTTTAGAGATGCATTAGCACGGAGCTGCATCATTCCCCAAACAAATAATGCTTTTAAGGTAACACCTGTCTTTCAAGAGGAGAGGTGATGTCCTTAGAGGTCAGTACACAAACCCACCAGCTTTCAGTGCTTCTCCTGCCATTTTCTCCCTTTTACCTGCTTGGATCCTGAAGGAAATCAATTATGTCTGGCAGTTGCATGTTGTCCTGAAACACATCTGGGGCCAGCAGAAGCAGGTGCCACAGGGAGGTGTCATTCTGCACTTGGGAGACGAGTGTCAGAAACGAGACCATTTCATTCACAAAGGTCTCCTGGTATTGTGGGTTGTGCTGCACCTTAACAAATAAAAAGGTAATAAATTGTTTAAGAACCAGAAGAAATTATTTAATAACTGGAAAACTTGCTGCTAGGGGAGGTCCTGTTATGTTTTTCAGCTGGCACTGCACTTGCATGCAAGTCTGCAAACAATACATTCAAACAACAGGCAATAACTGAGAGTGTGACTGTGTTTCACCTTCACACTCCAGGTTGTACAATAAATTCTCTGTTCAGACAAGCCCTACAATTCACAATGTCCTAAATTGTCCAAAGACTAGGAATACAAGAAAATTAATATTAATCCTAACCTTGGCAAAAAAAAAAA
>VWZU01001790.1:231845-276069 GCA_013397095.1 Sterrhoptilus dennistouni
TTATCTTCAAAGGATTAATTTGCTTTAATTATATTGCTTTCCCAAAGACAAGTACTGCTTCAATCATGAATTGTTGGATCAGATGCAGGAGTCACTGGATGAAGTTATACTGCTGAGGTAATACACAATTAAATTTATTGCCTTCCCAAGGTTCAAACATTCCTATTTACACCACATCCTCACACTGTTCTATTGACCTACCACTGCAGCAGGGCAAACAGGAGTGGTGAGAACCCTTAGTGGCCGTGAGCTGATGGCTGGATGACCCTTGGCTTTCCAAGCCATGAACTCATCTTGGAGGTCTTTGGGCTAATCCCATGCACAAGAATTCACTCACTGTGAATTCTCACTGTGCCCTACTCGCACTGAGGTTACAGAGATGAGCAGCTCCTGCCCACGAGGGGCCGTGTTGTAGCTCTGACGTGTGTGAACTGCCACAGCTCCCCGCTGCAGTCCCCAGGGAAGGTCTCAGGCACCCACCTGGGAGAGCTGGGTCCTGAACTCCCTGGCAAAGGACTCCAGAAGTGAGGAGTTGGTGAAGCAGAAGGTGTGGTGGATGCTGGCTGCCATGCTCCCTCCCATGGCGCCGGGGTGTGCCAGGTACCGCGACAACACCTGGCACAGCAGGGCCCTGAGGTTCCCTGCAGTGGAGTACTGGGGCTGCTCCTGAAACAACAACAAAACGTCCAGGGTAGCTGTGAAGCAACATTGTATTTGGGACGGTTCTAAATGTGGTGATGAGAGGTTTTTTTAAGGAAGAGCAGTAAGGTCTGAAAAGCTTTGTGGTTACAGCACTTACAGGCAGACAGAATTCTAACAGCTGAGCAACAACACTAAAACCCCTCTAATTTCACATCTCTACAAATAGAAATGTATCTGTAAGTGTTGTAGTCCTTGACACCAAAACCCCAACGCAGTGTCCATTACATTGTAACAAATATTCTATTACAAAGGAATAGATTCTATAAATGTTAAATACCTACACAATAAACACACAGTGCTCTGATGCCCCTGCAGGACTATTGGGGCAAATAAATACTTGAATGTCAAAGCTTGTGATATCTGATCTTTAATTTCATAAGGAAGAAAATATACTGCAAATATCTTAACTCATAGGTTTTGAACAAAGTATTTCAGGGTGTTTATTGTGTGTGACAGTATTTTGTATTTCATGGTCTCATGTCTCAAGGTTTGCCTGGTTTCTGCCTGGAGCATAATAATTTCACCACAAAGCTTAAAAATCCACCCACAATCACGGTGTTAACAAAATAAAGCTCATTCACATAATAGGGGAGATCCTAAAGCAATAAAAGATGGGTGTTGGTACTTTGAGCTTCTAATTCTTTAAATATGAGGAAACACAAATGTTCCCACTCAGCCATTATGCAAATACAGACTTACCTTCCCAAAACTGAGGATCTTGTTGAACATATGGGTGCTGGAAGTCAAGTTGGATGGTGACGAAATATTCTGAAGGGTTTTCTCTCCATGAGATACCAAATCCCCAAATGCTGTAAAAACAGTTTGAAATACTGTCTTTTACTCATGTCTTTTAAAACCTCATTGGTACATAAAACCAGGACCTACAGCTACCTACAGCTTTGGGTGCATTATCAATCTGTTCCCAAAAGTACAACCAATGGCATCCTGTAAGTACTTTAGGGTTTTTTCTGATATAATTAAATACTCAATGACTCTGTAACTTATTATATGGGGGCAAGACCTACCATTAAAATTTTTTTTTAATAATAAAATGTAGAACTAAGTTCCTCGCTGACCATCAACATGAGTCAATAGTTCCCATAACAGTTCATTGATTTACTTTTCCCCTCCCCACGCCTCTGCACTTGGTCCCTTTTGCATTCTGCCTTTTTCTGTCTGTGCACCACGGAGGGTGCTGGCAGGAATGCTAATTGGAACAGTGAATGGCTGGAGCAGAGCAGGCAAATGCAAATCTGTAATCATTCATTTCATCGTGAGCTCCCTGCAGAAAGGACTATCCATCATGATGGCTTGCAGATTGTACCAGCCATTACCATCAATAAATAATAATTGTAAAGATTTTATGGAAACTTTCAGACTGAAGGTTCCTTCAGGAAAGAGAATCACATCAGAGGAGAAGATCACCAACAATAAATATCCACTCTGGCACAAAAGACAACTTGTTTGCTGGATAACTGTGGATAAAAACCCACTTGAAAAAACATCATAAGCTGTTTATGGAGAATTTGTGGGTAGTAAAAGGGCAATATTCCATAAATAGCCAGGCCTCTAATTAATGTCCAGTCAATCTGTGATCTTGCATTTCTCCTGTGAAGCGCAGCCATTTAATCCTGGTTTCTTGGCCAAATTCCAAAGCCTTCCCTACAGACAGTTACTTGTACTTGTTCCCAAGAATTTACACTAATGTCATGGCCATGGTCATGTGCCTCTATGAAACACATAAATCATTTCAGCAGTGCTCTGAGAATTGCAGCTCTGTCCAGAGATCTTCAAAAGATCAGTCGTCAAAGAGCAGAACTTTCCAGAGCAGTGAGTAACATACCCAGTGAAGCATTCCTGCTTGCAGGAACCTCTGCACTCCATGGTGATGGCTGCCTGTCCTTGGCTACATTGGATGAGCTCTTGAGCTTGCTGGGGGAAAGAAGAAAAGAAGAAAAAAGGAAAAAAAGAAGAGACACTTGTAACAACTGCCAGAATTTCTTATAATTAACTTACTGCCTTAACTCAGAATGTGTCTATGGCTGGATTTCATGGCAGGTGTGCCGAAATCTGGGTGATACAAAAGGCTGGTTCCTTCTGGAGGCCTCCTGGCACGTATCTTGGGGAAGCAAAATACAGAACTCCATGGCTATAAAGTGCATGGGCTTACCAAGAAATCCTTCCAGACAACAGAACCTTACTCATCCTTCCCAAACATTCCACTACAGGAGAAAAGGGTGGAAGGAGTCATTGCTCGGCTTGGTTTCTGGACTTGGTTCCCTTTTATGAAGGGAAATTTCAGGCAACCATATCATGCACACCTTGGTAAATGCCTCTAAGGAATAGAATCAAAGGTGAGAATCTTGCCCATTTCTCTGCTGACCTCTGGTTATACATAGTCTTAGGGTAAGTTAGAAAACAATTGAACAAGAGCTTCAGTGAATTGCACAATGGGAGAGGAGAAAACCAGCCTGGATTAGCTGAATATTACAAAACAATATATCCAGGTAGTGAAGGGCCACAGCTCAAACACTTTGTGACAAACTCACCAATGGGAATCCTGCACCTGAGGCAGAGCTGAACCTATAGGGAGCCTTCCCCTTCCCAAGGAATCTTTTCCTGAGGTTTCAGACTCTGTTGCATCCAGCTAGTTTTGCTGTGGCTACTTATTAGTTGGTGTTTTTTCCTTGTAGAACACACCAAGGCTGACACTGACCCTACAAGGGTAGGTATGGCCACATATCCATAATGATACTTCCCACAGACAATCTCGAGCATCGAGAGTGGTCAAGATGCTTGTTAATGACTCATGTTCTTGATATAAAATTTGGCCAAGTCCCTTGATTTTCATTTGGCAGGAAAAAAACACTTATTTCCTAAACAGCTTTTCAGAAACTAAAAGCAGAAAGCCCAGAGGATTTGTAGCTATTGAAACCCATGGAAGACCTCCAGCTTTGGCACTAGAAGCTCCCATTTCTTCATTTCAATACCCCAAATGAACCATTGTTTAACAAGCCCAGGGAAAAACAATGACACCGAGGAACAGAGCTGTGAATCCAGGCATCCAGACTCCACGTGGCTTTGCCTTCCCTCCTCTCTTCTGCTGCATGACCTTGAATTTGATTAGGATTCTTCTTGTGCAACTTGCCCACATCCTTAGTCATCCTTCCCACCTCTGACCCCTGACTTGGCCTGGGAAATTACTCCCTCTGCATTAAGGAGGATCCTAAGGGAGCCACCAACCCCAGCATTTCCTGATGTGCCCTCTCGTGGGGCCCATTTTAGCTCTTCAAACTCTCAAGCTCTGGCCAAGGGCGATTTTGAGACTCTGACTATGGAGCAGCCTCTCACCTGAAAGCAAAGATGAGTAACCAGGGCCACTGTGAGATGCCCAGATTTTTAGCTCTCCATGAACCAGCCAGGCTGTTCCCCAGGGGTGTGTCAGAACTGGGAAGCAAGACATAGAGACCACCCTGGCTGGCACACATCAAAGCAAATGCTACTTGACTTCAACTGGAACATCAAGAAATTGAAATGGTCCCACTGAACATTTCCATTTCAGCAAACTGACATTCCAACAGAACATGCCCAGCCAGCTCCACGCTGCAATAATCTGTGCTTACATGGGCAAAAATAGTTTCTGCATTTTCATGTGTTTCCCAGCACATCTGATGGCCTGCAGAGAGGACACCCATTCTGGCACCTCGAGGACCTGCTCAAAGAGCAGGTGCTCCAGAACTAACATCCAAACTTCCAGCCAAGGCATCCTGAACTGATCCCTCTCAGTGGCAGATCAGCATCCTGGGCTGCTCTGGGGGCAAGTCCTATCACTGACCTGACCCACAGTCATGCAAAAAAATGTTCCTTTGCTTTGATCCGGGTGAGCTGAAGAGTTTTTCTCAGGCAGCACAATTCCGTTCAGTAGAAGATTCAAGCCTGAATCAGTGGACACATTCCTGAGAGCTGTCCCTAATATGATTATTTCTGATCAGTTGCAGCTGATATTCTCTTTTCTAAGTGCCAGATGTATTAAAAGAGGTAGGAGAAGTATATCTGTTGTGGACAAACTTGTACATACACACAGACATGCATGGATGCTCCCTCCCCCTCAAAACTGGCTTTGTTTTACCCCTGCCAACACCTGGAAATATTGAGATTCCCTTACAGTCTGAGGGATGAGATGTCATTAAGTCTTGGCAGCAGATCCTCTGGCGTGTATGGCGTGCCCTTACACCTGGCATCGGAATCACACAGCACCGTTTGCAGGAACGGGAAGAAGCCTGCACTGGGAAGGTTTCGGGGTGCAAGATAACCTGGAGGAAGAAAGAGAGACAAAAAGCCATTATGATGATGAGGACATGCACTTTTTGGCCATGTGTTTCTGTCAGGATGTGCTATTTTCCCTTCCTAAACAACAGGACAGAGTCTCAGTTTCACTAAGGCTCCTTTCACTGACTCCACCCTGGCAGCATCATCTGCCAAATGTCACTACAAGCACCTCCTCGACACTGACAAAGCCATCACACGTTATTTAATCACAGAATGGTTTGGCTTGGAAGAAACCTTGAAGGTTGTCCAGTTCCAGCATGCCTGCCATGGGCAGGGACACCTCCCACCAGACCCAGTTGCTCAGGGTCCCAGTTAATAGGAGGAAGACCTAAGCTATTTGTTCACAGGACACCTGCCGATCCTGAAGCAACTGCAGATTTCCCCCCTTCACTCCAAAATCCAAGGACAGGCAAGAAATTACAAAACCCCCCTTGGATTAAGATACCCTAATTCTGCTTTTAAAAAGCAAAGTAAAAGCAGGCACATGGCCAGAGTAACCTGAAGCAGCCATGAGAACATGTTCCCCAAGACTTGTTGGATTGGTTTCTATGCAACACCACAATCTTTATTTCCAAGGCAGGCTGTTAAAACAGGGCTTTTACCACAGGAAGGGGCAATGAATCCAGGACCAACAAACATCCTTTGCCTTTTGTGCAGAGCTGCCCCAGGAAGGCAGAAGAGCAATCCATCACCACAACCCTCTGCGCGTCCTCCCAGCTCCGAGCAGCTCCAGCACCATCTGCCTGGTGACCTGGGATGCTGGCAGGCAGTGCTGAGGGATGAGATCTGTATCCCTGTCTCCCATTTCTCCAGACACAGAGTGGACCTGAGCAATGAGACACTGGAGTGTTTTATGTGCTACCTGCCCCATGCTGCTTGCTGCCAGCCCGCAGAGTTCACGGCTGCTCTTCCTCTCGGAGACAAACGCTCTCATAAATCTCCAAACTCTTTTGCTGGATCACGGCAACATATTATTTAAAATAATCATTTGGAAAATTACCTGGCAAACGACATTGCTATTATTTCTGCTATGGAAAGGAGCCAGATTTGCTGAAGGCCTGCGGGCAGGTTTGTGGTAATTGATTACCTTGCTCTTTAGTCTTCAAAGATGACCCGAGACTCTCGCTCAGGCACAGCTTTATCTCTCACCCTTCCAACAAGGACACGGTGCTACATTTGTACAACATTTATTCATTATAGCACTGGTCAACCCTCAGATGCTCCCAGAGGGCTTGGCAGGGGTAGGTGGAGCCCACGGCTCTTGGTCTCCTTGATGGAGATTGGATTTTCCTGAGCTTTCCTCAGCAGAGTTGGTCACTGCATTTTTGGGTCAGAGCACACGAGCTCATGGTTTAGCACGAGAGTTTCTAGTACTTTGGGCAAAACAGCAACCAGCACAGAGGCCTCTGAGACCTGCAGAGGTACAGGCACCCATTTTAATGGTGGTGAGATTCCCCTGTACACCTCAGTGGAGAGTCAGGACTACAAGAGAAAATTAAAGGACATGGATACCTGCCAGAGGAGAAGGCTCCCTGCTGTAGGAAGCTTCCCCCAACAGTCCCTGCATCCCTTGAGCCACCTCAGGAGTTACACCCCTCCTTCCCTCAGGAGTTACACAGCTGGCTGAACCAGTTCCCTGTAACCACAGAGCACCAAGGGCAGCAGAAGAGCTCTCTCATCCCTGTGGCCCCAACTTCTGGTGTTGGGGCCACAGGACCAAGCATCCACCACTCTAAAGGTGTGGCAGGGTAATTAATCTGCTGTCCATGAGGGAAACTTCAGAGCAGGGCACTTTAATCTGGAAGCATCCTTGTGTGAATATCCCTGCCATGTCTGTGGTGTTTGCCCTTTGGGATCACCAATTACAACCCTGCACAGCCTTCTGCACACATGGGCATTTTCCCCTCATCCTCCTTCTGATCTCCCACACCCTCATTCCCACGCAGGGCATCGACTTGCACACCAATCCAAAAATGCACACCACACACCTCACAGGATCAGTGTCCCTAACAAAGTGAACCTTCAAAGATGTGGGAAGCCATGAGGCCTGGGACGGAGGGCAGAGCCACAATGATGTGTAGGAGCTCCACCCTTCACTGCCCCCCCACATCTGCCAACAACCACATGGCCAGGAGCCAAGCTCTTGTCTCTTAGTAGACCAGGAGCAGATAAAGCTGTGTAACTCCTCAGGATAAAGCTGAATGGGGAACACAAGGATGGATCTGGGGAGCACTGGTCTTCTCCAGAGCATGTGAGAGGTGATTAAGCAAGAGATCCTGATGAATCCAGATCAGAGGAAGACTCTTCCTTGAGGTACAAGTAGCAATAACAAATTCTAGAACTGGACTCAAAGGTGGCACACTTTGAACTAAGTGGGCAATTAAACAACCAGCTGCTCTATCACATCACAAGTGAAGTGCTCAGCATCAGAATACAGTGATGGTATAGGTTCTTTCTTTTCTTTTGAAACAGCAGTCCCAAATATAAAGAGTCAGGAATTTGTGACGTGAAGTTTGGAAGTGCTGCTGCTCCTGGTGGTGGCACAATGCCTGTGAAGACACCATTGGCCCATGAGGTTGAGGCACTCGGTGAGGCTCTGCCAACTCTCAGCAGATGCTGAGCAGTTTGCTGGCACCTGGATACAGCCATGGGGCCTGATCCATCCCTGAGTCACTGCAGGTGTGAACCAGTGTCACCCCACAATGCTCTTGGCACAGGAGCAGTGGCAATGCCAGGGAGGGCTCTTCTGGAGGAGTCCTGAGTTCTGACAGCAGTTAGAAAATTAAGGAAGTTTTTTGAGAAAGACCATGATGGAGAAAAATCCAAAATGTCTGGGCCAGATTCCCGTGTGTTGTAAGTTAGATTCATGCTGGTTCTCAGCCCTGTCTCCTGCAAAGGCAGGAATTTACTGATGCCAAGGTGAGACATGAGATGAATGCTCTCCCTGCTCCATCCTCCCTCCTCCATCCCTTTGCTGGTGGTGAGGAGATGTGACCCTCCAGAGCCCCATGGGCTGTCCTGCCCACACAGGTGAATTGCCACTGCATGGATGGCCAGGGAGGTGCTTCAGGAGACCTCTGTAATCACCTGTCCCTGCCTTGGCTGAGGGTTATCCAGCACACCACTGACACCAGTGCACAATGGAAGCACCATTCAGAAAATGGGGCAGAAGGAAAGGTGTATCTGCTCTGCAGATTTAAAGGGCAGTCTTTCCATGGCAATGGTTCCCCAATCTGAAGCGTAACAGCCCCACTAGAGACTTTTGCAGTGTTTCTACGGTTGGGAATCCCTTAGTCTTCCACAGGAAGCTCCTTCGCCTACGCAAACCTACAGCAGTGCCATATCCAAGCCCCAACTTTGTGATCCCACATCACACACTAGAGCAGATCCACAACACATGACAAATATTTTTTCTCTTTTTTTTTTCTCTCCTCACTGCCTTTAGCTTTAAACCTCTTAATTTGCTAAAACTACAATTTCCCTCGAAGGGTCTCACTACCAATGACTATGAGTCAAGGAGGAGAGATCACTGCACCCACTGCTGCCACATGTCTGAGCTGAGAGATCACCCTCTCATACTTCTGCCCAAACTGACACCTCTGTAACCAAAATCCAAGCCCAGGTCCTGTTAGCAAAGACTGACTTTGGCTCTGCCAGCACCAGAACCCCAAGCACAGAGGCTTTTACTGTGTCTCCTCACAGAGAGTTTTGATTTCCTCTCCCCACAGAGAGAAGGGCTCCAAAACTGAAGGAAAGAGGCATCCCAAGGTGCAGAGGAGGCCAAGGGCTCAGTGCTGCATGGGCTGGTTCTCCCTGTTCAGTAGCATCTAACCAGGCCAGCCACATCTCCAAGAGCTAGAAAGAAACAAGGCATGCAGAGCAGTAACAATAAACATAAGACACCAATTAATGCACGCATGCCACTGGAAATTCTGGCTTTTCCCCATTTGCTCTCATTCAGAATAAAAAAAAAAGAAAATAAATTTCTCCCATTTTTCTGAATGTTGTAAATTCCAGCACACTTCCCTTCAACATGAGCAAAACATTTTGTTTTCTTCAGGTAAAGGTGCTTGGTATAATAACAATGAGAAATGTCAGGGTGGTTCTAAATGTCATACAAGAGGGATGAAAATTACTATTTCACTATGGTCTATAAGATTAATTGAAATTGACCCAAATGTTTAAACCTAAATGGACCATGTTTCATGTTGCCACATTGATTTTGCCGCTTCCACTGCACTGAGGTTTGTGGCATTTGCATTAGAGCTGAGTCCAGCCATTTGCTGATCCAGCCAGGAATTCAGCAGATCAGAGGCACAGCACCATGAACACATCAGCCCCCAGCTGGGTTTTTCTGGTTTCTACCCACCCCAAGTTTAGTGTCATATCACAACCACTCCTTGGGGCATGAAAAAATTCTCTTGCCTTCAGAATTCACACCCTGTGACACTTCCTATGCTCTAAGTCCTTCCAAATTCCTCCCATAGTTCATAAAAAAAAATCCATACAAACCTCAACTCTGCCACTGGTGAATTGGAGGCACTAATGAGCAAATGGCTTCATTAGGAAGTATTGTGTTTAATTGAAAATGCATTCAATCATTGCCAAATCATACGAGGCAACATCAAAAAGCTGGGACTTTTCAGCTAGGGAAAAGGTGGCCAAAAAGTGGTTTGATAAATAAATAAATAAAGTTAGGAATGAGTGATTAAAAGGTGAAAAAACCATCACCCCTCACAACACAGGGACAGCAAAACACAGTGAGATCAGGACATTACCAGCAAACAGGACCAAAAGTACCTTTTTGTAACAAATATCAAAGTGTTGTAGAACTTACTGCCATGGGATAAAGCAGACATTGATTTCAAAAGAATGAGACAAATTCACAAGAACAGATTTGTCAGCGGTTACTAAATATGATCACTTGGATTAAACCCCTTCAGCTTCTGACTGAAGAAACCTTAAACCCTCCAGGATTTCTGTAGTGGAGGGAACACTCTGTGCTCTGTGTTCCCACACACTCTCTTGAAATCCTCCCTGAGCAGTGGGAGTCTAACCCAGAGCAGCCAAAGACCCCAAACTGTTTATCACCTGTGATCCATATTTTATCTCAGGAGTCACAAAAATTTCTAGGAAGAACATTTCCTGCTCTGGTGACCCCCTCCCAACTTTCTATGCCACATGTTTGGCTGGATTTGTGTACACACAACCTCCTGGCTTCCCTTCTAGTCTTTCTCATTGTCACACAGCATCACCTTAAACTTCATTCCTCTGCTTTTTTCAACAGCCAAAAAGACAAAAGCGCCTGATCCATGACATGACAAAGATCCTGTTCCCCTCAACCACAGGCAACTGCCCACCTCCAGTTTTGTTCACATCTCTTTATCAATAACAACTTAAGCTGCCTTTTTTTTTTTTTTTTTTTTTACAAAGCTTTTTGCTAATGCCAGGGATTTGAATCTCTCTCCAAAAACTAAACCAAATCAAATCTATGGGATGAGATTAATTTTTAAGCAGGGTACTTTTTACACATGAATACCCAGCTGGCTTATGCCTTACCTATTAAAAGAGAATATTTAATTGCCCTGGCACTTCTATTGCTGTGACATTTAGTGCATTTTTTTCCTAATATCTAATTTGACCCTCCCCTGGCATAATTTAAAGGCCGTTTCCTCTCATCTTTTCACTTGAGACATTGCAGAACAGACTGATCCCCACCTCACTACAGCCTCCTTTTGCATCTCCTGATTTTGAAATGAAAGCTCAGCAGGACCCCAGATAAATCCATCCAAGCCCCCCAGACACCCACTGTGGCTGGCTGAGATTCAAAACCTTCCATTTTTTTATCTTTACAGCAACAGGATCCTTGTTTTCTCATCATGTCCTCAGCTGTCTGCCGAGGACAGAGCAATCAAAGCAGCAGACAACTCAGAGCCAGACTCCTCCCTCCCTCTGTGGCCTCCACGGAAGAAACATTTCATTTAATTGCCCAATTCTCCCCCCAAGCACTTCAGGCTCTGCAATAAGACCAGACCAGAGCAGACAGCATCTACTTCCACGCTTAAGACTGGGCAAGCTGGTTTTGCTTGCCCAGAGACCTTCCACTTCCACCTCCTTATTTAATAAATTAAAAATCAGCGCTTGGATCTGATCACATCGGGTTCATGGCCCGATCAGGGAGAGCATAAAGAGCAGAGAGCAGAAAAATCACAAAGGAGCCAAAGAGCAGCAGGTATAAAGGGAGGAGAAAGAACCTCCAAACCAAAGGCAGGAACAAAGGAGAGGAGGAGGAACCTGCAACCCTTCAAAGAGGTATTGCAAACTCAGGGCAAGGTGGGGAAATGACAGAGCTGCTGTCTGCACCATGGGGCAGAGCTGAGGAGGTTGGCAGTGCTGGGAAGGGATGTTCCACTGCCTGAAGCACAAACACACCAGGAGAAAGCAGGAACTGCACACAAGCCCTTTTCCTACAGGGCTTTTTAAAGCAATATTTAATGCAGACAAGGCTGACTTGGTCTTGCAATGCAGCCAGGTTGATCTTGTCTGTATGAGTAGCAGGGGACTACCCAAACAGGACTAAGAAGAGATCCAGGGCACTTCCCAGCAAGAAACTGGAACCCAAAAGTTTAAATCCATATCTAGACTCCTGCAAAAACAGCTGCACAAAAGCCGTGTTTACCCAACCAACATCTTTCAATGCTGAGTGCCTCCAGAGCCCAGGTTTAGATTCTTTAAACAAAAGTGCCCTCCTTTCCAGAAACAGAGGCATCCACAACTGCTAATTTCAGTCTAAGCCAAGCTGCTCAGCACCTCTGGAAAAATACTTCTGCCCTTTTAGATCCCAGCACCTGGAGTGAGATGTTTCAGGAAGTCAATTAGAATTAAGTGACTGCCCCAAGACCCTGCTTTAATGGGAAAGGAAAAATCACAGGGGAAAGTCGGGAGTTCCAACTCTGAACATCCTTCAGTCACACCCCAGAAAGAGGAAGAGTCTGTGGAAAGAAAGGGAAATGTGGAGATTTATGACACGGGAGGCATTACAAACATCTCAGTCCTCTTTTTAGGCAACTGGTCCCCAGGCTAAGGGGAAGACAAGGAACTGTATGGCTGGGCTTCTACATGCAATATGTGTATAAATCAATGTATATGTCTATTCCAGTAACTGTGGGGTTAATTAATATGAACCATACCCCCTTCATCTTTGGTTTAATGAAACAGAGGGCTATATGGTAGTCTGCTCCCCAGCACAACAGAATAAAACAAAACATTCACACCAAAGCCAGGAAAACCTGATGAGGCATTTTGCTGATCACTGCAGATGAGCACAGACAAAAATCTGGTGTGTAGGAAAGGGGGGGAAACTGACAGAAAAGAAAGGGAGGAAAATGAAGCAGTGTAAGGGAACACAAGGAGTGGGGCTGCTCCACCACAGGCAAGTGGTGAAGGAGAGCCTGAAGTCTGATGTGTGCTTGTCTGTGTGCAGAATAGGCTGAACCCTGGGGGTGGATTATGACTTGAATAAATACCCATGACTTATCCAAATGAATGGAGTGGCCTGTGCAGCTGAGCCATCATCCCAACACCCTGTAATTAGCATGGGAACCTATTAATTTTTCCACATTACTGGGAAAAAGAGATGAGTACAGGTGCCTCCAACTAAGAGGCAAATTCCTATAAAGTACAGCATATTTTCAGAGTTTTCTCACCTCCAGGTGAGATTCCTTCTAAGGCATCAGAGATCTCTGCTCAGGGGCTCAACACTGATTTTTCCAGCCAGTTCTGGACCTGTTCAAATCCCAGCTACCCATCACAGTAAGACTGAATGGGATGCAGCTCAGAGAGAGCTTCTCCCAGGAGAACTGGAGCCAAGAATAAGAGCAGAGAATCTGTTCCTACACAGCTCTGGCTCTAAGCTAGACCCAAACAGCTGTGCTGGTACCGACCACCAGCCTAGTCGCCAATTCTGATATTTTCCCAGAATATTGGCTGCAAAGGGCAGTCTCATGGAGGACTCTGCTGCCGAGTCTCTCTCTGACAAACCTCTCTGGGTGAATGCAATGCACCCTTGCAGGCACCTCCACAACGCTGGGGAAATCTGGGAGGAAATTCTGGGCAGAGGTGAAGGGTAGAAAATGCTTCACTGGGAAAAGTTCTGCCAACGAATCCCCTGGTGGATTCCAGAGCCAAGAGCACAGCTACTTTCCATGAGGAATGAGGCACGGGTTTCACAGCCCAGCTGTCCCTGGGAGTGCCCCAGGAGAGGAGCCGGGGTCTAACAGGAGGCAGGTTTGTCCCACATCCTCCCCGCAGTGCAGGGGTAACCACAGGCAGGAGAGCTCCTCCCGGGAATACCGAAGAGGTGGAACTGACAGCAGCGGAGAGGAGGCAGCAGGAAAGGAAGAACTCGGGCGGGGAGGGTGTGACAGGGTGTGACAGGGCTCGTTAAAGCGAGGAGAGTAATTGGGCTCCTCTGCAGACTGAGTGGGCTGAGGCCTGAGGGACAGATTGTATCTCCTGCACAACTCCCATACCTTGCTAAAACCTGGAGGATGGAAAGGGACTTCTGCTCTAGAAAACAGGTGATACAGGCACAAAAGTCTGGATGATACCATCAAAGCCAGTGGCTTTTACCTGCAGGCTTCCAGTCCAGAATTTCCTATTCCACACTTACACATCCCAATGCCTCCTAGCAAAGACAAAGGCTGAAATAAAAAGGTCAAAAGTCACAACTGCAGTGTGAATAGTAAGTTGGATGGGGATTTTGTGTGTAAGACTCTGGGATCATCACAGAAACTGGGTATGCAGACAGTGAAATCTCTTTTCCATTTCTCCTGACAACGATCTCTGCTGACCTGGAAACACATCATCAAACAGAATCCCTGAATAAAGAAGAGATATTGGTTTGTTTGGGTTTTTTTTTACCTCTGAGATACAAGATGCTTTAGTTGTGAAGAAAATTATTTATCAGACTTCAGCTCCTTGTTTTCCTCAGTTCTTAGTTCTCCTATGAGCATCTCTTGAGCAGTGACATTTATTTGGCATGTCATTTCCCTCTGAAGCTCAGCCTGGCACTAGCTCCCTTTGCATTAAGTGCTACACAATATAATTCAGCACAAGCAACTTGCTCCTGCAGGAAACCCTTGTCATTTGTTCACCCTTGACTGATATTTGCCAGGTAATTTCTCTACATAATCCTCCATCTACTCAGTGTGTATTAGCTGTCCTTCAGAAGAAATTACTGTCTGGAATTGGAGCTGTTTTAATTGAAAAAAAATAATAGATTTCATGATATTTCTGTGACCCAGAATACACGAGATAAGCTTAGAGAGTGGGATTTTCTGTGAGGTTATCTCTAAAGCCCCAAACCTCGACATCTGAGTGGCTTATTCCATCTCTGTGCCATTGATTCTGTGCTTCCTGACTTTTGTCTACCCGCAATAATCTCTTGACAGCAGAACTGGAAACACCTTCTTGTCACTACTTAATGATTCTGTCTTAAGGCAGGCACTGGGACTCAGCATAAGGTGAATTTTATGAATAAAATGAATAAGATCCCCTCCTGTAATAGTTTGCCTAGATGTGTCCACCCCTGCCTGCCTTTCTACCAAAAAAGAAAGTGATTTATCTTTTGCTTTTCTAGCAAAAAGTTTGATACATTTTTTCCAGTTGTCAAAAGAATAATTGTCAAGCAACTGTTCTTATTTAACTACAATAGCAGCAGAAACTGGCTGTTTGATGATCTGGTTAGCATCCTTCTCTATTCCCTCAGGATTCTTAGATGGTCTCTGAACATCTGGATCACAAGAATACACCAAAACCATTATTTTCCAGCAAAAAAAACTCTCTTGCAATAGAGAGTTCCTATCATCCACTTCTAAGAGAGACAGATGCCTACTCACATGCTTACTGAGACTTGTGCTAAAATAAAATTATTCTACAGAAGGAAAGGGAACTCATCCAGAGATACTGCCCAACCTTCCCCTTTCCTGCAAAGGACAACTGATGGTGCTAAGATTCAGATGATTATTCCAGTTAATTAACAGTTCATAAGATTATTCCTGTTAATTCATTAAGGCAGAGATGTGATTATCCAGAGCAAAAACGTTCCAAATAAACATCGATTCAAACTAATAACCATGTCAAATAAAAGAATAAATATTTCCCCATCCAGATGGCTCTCCTGACATCCAGCTTATCTGATTTATTGGGGACAGGAAGTACAACTGATGGGGCAGCGTGGGAGGTCTGCCATTTCCACACTTGGCAAAATCCAGGGTTTTCACAAAGTACAATGCGTTCTGTCTTGCCTGCTCCGACTGGTCCAAGGGAATTTGGGAGAACTTGGAATATATAACATACCTAAAGAGGTCTTTTGCTAACAGCAGATGGGCTTGGGATTAAAAAATTATCCCTACACATCATGAATGTCCTTTCCTATTAAAGAATCCCTATGATACTTTCTTGAAGAACTTGCTCTGGCTCTCCATCCCTGCCTACAGAAGGAGGCAAACAATGCTGCACTGGGACTAGGCTGTAAGCTCTCTGCAACAAGGACTATCCTAATTTTATGTCTGATCCTTGTCACAGTGAGGTCCCTTCTAACATCTCACAGAGGAACGAGGGGTTTCTAACCAGACCATCACACCTGTCAGGGCCAACATTCCCAGTGTTCACAGGCAGATCCCTCCCAGCCACATCTCACACATGGGATAGCTGCAAACACAGGGAGCCAACTGCTTGTCCCCTGTGCTGCCAGGCACTGCCTCTTCACCTCCTGCATCAGTCTCCCTGTCCCAAATACAAACCCCCAGCCTTGCCCATGCCAGGGCTTGGCTCCTACCAGGCCCATGACAGCCCCAGGTGGCTCATCCATGGTGGTATCTCTGCTATCAACCAGGTCCAGAAAACCTTTAAGGTCCCTTCCAAGCCAAACCATTCTATGGCTCTATAATTTGATTCCATTCAAAACTAACACTGTCAAAGATAAAAAAGCTAGCAACTGGATTAATTCCTTGCTCTGCTTTACTCTATAACTTCATGAACAAATGTGCCTAGGGCTGGGCCATGCTTCTGATAGTGGTAAGGACTCACTGATCAGCAGAAGTGCTTCAGAGCAGACCCAAGTGCATCCCTGCTCTGAGATGGACACTCACTGACCCAAGGAGCAAGGCTTGCAAGCAAGAACCAGCTTGTGCAAACTTTTACCCATTTGACCCCCAACAACTACTGACCCACCCATGGAGCTGCTTTTTATTTTTATGTCATTTTTATTACAAGGGGCTCACATGCACCATCAGGTCCCAGGAGCTGAGCAAGTTATGGCTCTTCAGCTGAACCTCAGCAGTGAGATACTTTAATGTGCACATTTTGCCTGTGGCATGCATGAGGTAAAACCTTTCACATAGGCCAATCTCATGTTTGCCACCTCACCTCCCTAATCACACTTGCAGGCTCTGCCCTCACTCCTTTTATTGAGTAAGCTCTCCCCCAGCTGCCCTCTTCTCCCTCAGTTTATCCTGGGAATTTATACTGCTCTCTACACATCAGTATCCAAATAAATCTTGATGAGACAGTTCTTTAAGGTTTTCTAATTATAAAGCTAATTTGGAAAAAAAACCCCAAAAACATGAGCAAAAACAACCTCAGAGGAGCACACACATTTTATTTACAGCATGATGCATCCCAGGAAATTCTCCACTGGAAACTACACGGAGCCAAATTTGTAAAAGTAACAAAACACATCAAATGAACACATCAGTCACCGAAATGAGAACTAAACCCCACAGACATAAAAACAAACCAGTTACTTACAGTTCTGCTGTGGTTCTGGAGGGAATTTGAGACGGATAATGGCCAAGATTATGAAAACAACCACAGGCCAGGAAATTAAAACAAACGACCATACCTATAAAAGAGCAATGAAAATATATCGGTTACGTTTGTCGCAGTGATGTTACCCAGAGCCTTGGCTGGAATGCACAAGCAGTGCCCTAAGTGAGTTACAGGGTGCATTGTAAATCATACCTGTCTTGGCAGGCATACAATTAAAACCCAAGCATTATCTATGCAGGAAGAAAAACTGCCGGGGATCTTAAGAACGAACAACAAGGCTGAAGGCAGCACAAGGTTTCAGTTTGGCTGATAATTATGGGGGACAGTGTTTACCCAGCTTTGGGACACTGCTATGTCACAGTAAAGGCACGCTGGGAAGCACCAACCAGAAGATAAAGCAGCTGCAGAATGAAAGCTCAGTTTCACTTTCAGGGAAATTATGTGTAAATAGGACTTTGATTGAACTATACCCCAAAATTGAAGTGTTGGACAAGCCTACAGCATTTTTCCCCAAAAAATTGTTTTTCACAACCAGTGGATCCTCATGGTAGAGCGGAAGGAAGGATTTTCACAGTGGTCATTCACAAGATGTGGAGCTCAAGCACAATAAAGGAAGGGCTTATGGAGTTGTGCAGCCAGCCTACAGAACGCACATTTGACCACACATCATCAAGAGAAAAACCCTTATAAGACCTTCTGACCCCAGCAGCCCGAATCCTTGGCACCCTTCCATCTGCAGACTGGAGCAGTCCATACAGGTGAGCTGAAATGATTCCTAGAATGGTTTTGCTTAAAGAGACCTTAAAGCCCATCCAGTTCCAACTTCCTGCCATGGGCAGGGACACCTTCCACCATCCCAGGCTGCTGCAAGCCCTGTCCAACCTGGCCTTGGGCACTTCCAGGGATGAGGCAGCCACAGCTTCTCTGGACACCCTGTGCCAGGGCCTCAGCACCCTCACAGGGAAGAGTTTCTTCCAAATATATAACTTAAGGTGGAAGAGAAATCATGTCATATTGCCTTAGTGTGTTGAAAAACACATGAACATGTATAGAACTCTTGTCTCTGACATGAGGGTTGCCCCTTTCAATGGACAAGAATTCAGAAAATACTAGAACTAATCATCTAGTATAGTAAACCAATCTAGGGAGGATGCTCAAAATCTTAAGACACAAACCTTGGAGTTTTGTGAGCTAGGAAATTGTAATTATTCAAATAATCCCCTGCCTTTGCACTAGCTGGTGAGCTGGCTCCCATGCTTACTAGATTAAGAGTTTTCCATCCATCAGTAGTTAAACTGAAACTACTCTGTGCGACAAAATTGCTGTTCTATCTTCATGCCAATTTTGGGGACTGCAAAGATGTCTTTCTTCAAAATAATCCCGTTTTTCATCGTTGTGTTGCTCTTTTTTTCAGATCACCACATATTACCCAAAGCTGTTTTTTCCTAAGTAATTCCAAGCCCATAACCATGTTTTCATTTTCTGTAACACTCACTGGAACATAAAGCCAAACAGACAGACAAACAAATCCTGGAGAGCAATTCAGCTTAAAGATGGTTGTTCTACAGCAACTCCATCTCTATCACCCCTGATGAGGTGACTCAGGCTTGAAAGTAGGAGCAAATTCACGTCCCAAAATAGGCAAGTGACAGACATCAAACCACGAGACACCTCCCCACACAGCCCTTCAGAGGGTGCTCCTGTAATTTCAGCATTTTAGCTTAGACAGACAGTACCATTCCTGTTTTTTATGTATACACTGCCAACTTGTAACAAGATCCATCACTGACACTGCCATATTTTAGTTAATTTTTTTATATCAGATGCTTTCCCTATAATCAGTCCCCAAATACGTAGTTTAACTGTGATTAATTCTCATGCAAATGGTGTTATTAATGTGTCCTCCTTGTTTAGCACCACATAGGCTAAAGTAAAATTATGGGGTAACAGCACAGAAACTGATATTAGTCAGAAGCTGCCTAAAGGAAGGGCCGGACATCTGTCACATTCCTGGGATAATAAATGAATACTGATTGTTCCCACACAGGAAAATCACTGTCCCTCCCCATTTTGAGCTACAATGGTGCTTATACTCCCCACTTTCCAGATATGTCTTCTCTCAGTATCTCTGCCTTGTGACTTAATTGGATTTAATAGCAGCTGGGCACATCAGTTGCAACATCACAACATTCCCACTGTCCCAGGCATTTCTAGTGAACAAAAACAAGACAACCATCCTGGCCAAACTGCTTGCAGGTGGAACGTGTTGACTTGAATGGAACCACAACCAGCCTCAATCTGGCTCTTGGGACATTAAGAACTGTGATGTGAGTTGCATAATCCCTTAGTTGCTGGATTATTTCACTGCTAAAAGTTGATTTAATCTCTCAGATCTTACTTAGGATCTCTGGGTGAGTGAACATTTTCTCTCCCCTTCCTGGCTCTGTTTAAATAATGAAGTGCAACACACAAGAGGCACCAATATCCCCAGTTCCCTTTGGCACTCAGGCCCAACTTTGCTCCCAAAAAGAATCTGAGTTTACCTCCTCACCCCCACCTCAGTCTGAGCAAGCTCCCTAATTTGGAGCAAGAGAGGGAAATTAAGGAGGGTTGCAAGGCATGCCTGCCATAAAATAGTCAGCAGTGGCCAGAATTTTATTTTAATTGACATTTCAGTTCTACAGAGTTGATATTTCAACTCCACAGGAAAGCAGAATTACAGCAAGTAATTCTCTGACTGTAGTCAGAGGTACAGGTAGGGCTTAGGTGGCATTTACACAAGAGCTAAAAGGGACCCAAACCTCCTGCTTTTAACAAGGCTGTTACAATTTCTCTTGAGAAATTAGAGGTAATTTATAGGGATTCTTCTGCATTTGAGGAAAAGTGTGTTTTGCAGCAGTGAAGAATGCTCCAAGGCACAGAGCATATCCACAGGAGTCAGAGGCACTCAGCACCTCTCTGAATCAGGCTCCTCAGCAAGGAGACAGGGCAGGGTAAGCTGGAGCAGACCTTGCAGAAGCACACAGTCATACAAGGCCTTTTACCTCACCCTCACATCACACCCTCCATGGACATTTCCCTTTGGGCAGTACTTCCTGTCCTGCCAAGGTTTCCATTCCACCAAGGCAAGTTTAAACCCCACCACGTTTGGGTCACTGGGACACAGGTTATGGTGCAGCTCCCTGAACTGCCCTGTCTCCTGCTGAAAATACCACACGTATTGTATTGTGTTTGTACCAAAACTGGACTGGGACAAAACTACTCCCCCTGGCCGTGCAATGCCTCCCAAAGGAACATTTGTTCCCTGATGCTGCAGCAGCTGAGATCCCTCTCCAGACACTTATGGCAATGGTTTATCTTTCAAACAGAAAGATCACTGGGGGTGTTTGATTTGCATCACACTGGATGCACTGGAAATCTGTCCTACCTGCATCTCTCAGAGCTACTTCTTTTTTGTTATCCATCCTTTACAAATGGCTCTGTGCAAGGGCAGCCCCATCCTTTCAAAATCTTAGGGGCTCCTCAGAGGCTCTACCCCAGCCCCAGAGTCTGCTCACACAGCAGCAGGTACAGAACTGCAGCCCTAACTCAGGTCTGCCCATGAGCCTGTGCATGGTTTTGTTTGCACAGACATTGTCCTGAGGGAACAAGAGAGGCATCCCTGGTACTCAGTCTGGACTCCTGAGCCCTCATGCATGAGCTTCACACAAGACCCACCTTCATTCTTCCTTCCTTCTGCTTCTACCACCCCCCTGCCATTCTAAGAACACAACCTTCCTCTCTGCAGTCCCCCCCTGGCTCCTCAGCTCCCGATGTTTCCAGGCTCCCCCTCCTGCACTCCTCTGCTCCCACACTCACCAGCTGCCTCTTGACACTCAGCCAGTTCTTCCAGAGCAGGATCCTGAGGTGCTGGGAGAGAGCAGCCATCCTTGGCTCACCCGACTGAAAGTGAGGGGGCTGCGTGTTCCTCCTCCCGCGCTTAGGAGGCAAAAGTGGAGGCTCTAACCCAACAGGGCATCCAGTGTCTGAAATCCAGGCCTCTGCTTCTTCTCCACAGCATAGCTCTGAAGCAGCTACTCCATCCACTTGTGGCTGCTGTACTCCCAGGAGCTGTGGCTCTTGTCCTCACAGCAATAGCTCCTAGCAAATTCAACAGGTTCTTCCTCTCCGGGCGGGCGGGCAGAAGCAGCAGCCTGCCTCCACTTGTGTTAATTACAATATCCAGCCTCTCCTGGATGCTCCCTGTCCAAGCCCTCACCGATAAAATGGATAGCATTCCAAAAAGATGCTTCTGCTTAAACAAAAGGTGATGCATGCCTCCTCCTCCCCATGATGAAACTCCCTGTCTGCCCACACACAACTTCTGCTGGAGAGGTGTCATCAGCAGCAGCAGAGTTAGGCCACTTGCCAGGCCAGTCTGACTTCTCCGAGTTCACAAGGAATGGCTGGGAAGAAAGCAGCCACAGCCACAGCATGCACCTTCCTGCCATTGCTGGTTTGGAATTAAGAGGGTTTGAAAACTTCTGAATGCCTCAAGCAGACCTACATATCCAAGGAAATTAAATGAAAGAGGTGAAAAAATTTTTAAGTCAAAATCTCAGGGACTGATATAGCTACTTGGCTTCTGCATCTTCCCTTTCCTCCAGGAAATCAGTCCTGGGGTTCTCACTGAGAATGGATCAGATTTCACAAGATTTCAGAGATTAGTGTGGCTTGAATACTCATTATTCAACTAATCATTGAATTTCCCAAGCTAGTGGTACCTAAGAAGAACGGCCAGTGATGACAGGAAGAGAAAAGGCAGGTACAGAGTGAAGCAATGACAGCACAGGGAGCTGCTCATTGCACAAAAGGACCAGCAATAGATCTGAAATATGGATTTGTGTGATGGGCTCTGGTCAGCTGGAAGAACTCTGGTCCCCCTTGGGTGTCTGGTAACACTGAAACCATTCTTGAAGGACTTGGCAAGCAATGGAAGACATCACTGTTCTCAGCATATTCCACATCCAAAACCATTCCTGTACATGGCACTTCTTTCAGCCACAAACTAACTTCAGGCTTCAAAAATGAAAACCATCTTGAAGGAGTCCTTGCTAAGCTCCACCCAGGGACAGGAGTGGAGGTGGCAGTAGAGGAGTTTTGATCCAAGGGTTGTTGAAAGCACGGAGAGGAAAAGAGGAAAAGAGAGGCGTGAAGGGAAACAGCTTCTCTGGATTGGTGAGGGAGCACTGCAAAGGTGGGAATGGCAACAGATCCAGAGCAGTCCCTGCCCCACATACCTTCAGTCTAAATAGACTGGACATTCCACTGGTGGGAGTGAAGCTGGAGCTAAAATTAACCTAAAAGGCTTCCCTGGTGTAGTTTAAATAGCAATGGGAAGAAACCTAAATGTCTAACCTTCCAGCTCTACATTCTCTTTTTTTTCTCTACTAAATATTCTTAGGAGGGAGAGGGATCTCATTTGGGTCTGAGAGTTGAGAACAAGCACTGCTCCTTGGGACACTGTTCTAGTTCAGCTCCACGTAGGAGCGCAGCCAGATTCACTGCATTTGGTCCAAACATGATTTGCAAACTTCATTCACTTCCTCTCTGAGGCTGAAAAAAGAAATCCAAATATAGATAATTCTGCTCTGAGGGGGGAAGAGAGAAGAAATTTATAATTTCTCCATTCACTGCCTTGCCAAGGTCTTCTAAGGCAAGTGTCTGATTGCTTCTTTTTGGTATTCAGTCAAACAACTGTTTCAAAAGAGCACCATGATTTGGATAATAATTTTCCCAAGCAAAAGCACATCCTTACTTCCTTTGTGAACTGAGTCAACAAACATTCCCCTTGGGAAGTACCCAAAGGATAATTTGTTTGAGATCACCACTGTAAAATCAGAATAACTCAATGTCAGTTGGCTCCCAGAGCACCTGCATTCAACTCCCCAAACACCACAGCATGCCCATTCCAGAAGACAAGATGAGGACTTGATTAAACCATTATACTCTTCTGCTTTTTAATTCCTTTACTAAATAATTCCTTTACTTAATAATGCCTGCAGATGGCACAGGAAGCTGTGGACAAAGTGACCAGAGCAGGAACATGTCCGAGTGTGCCAGTGTGCAAATAGCCAGAGGGGGAAAGGAGGGAAAGGCCAAATTCTTCCCTCTCCTAATACATCCTCAGTTGGTTTATTCCTCTGCTTGAACAACTAGGGCTCTTCTGGGCTGAAGGGCAAACCTATTGAGGGGTGGTTCAGATCATTGAGAAGAGAAGCAGCATCTGTTTCTGTGCCCATGGAGCCGAGGAAGCTCTGAGGGGAGCTCTGAACTGTGATTTTATCCAATGCAAATGATCAGAGCCATGATGCATCCCCTGTTCTGCAGCAACTCACATCACCCTGCAGGGGCTGCAGCTTCCAGGGCAGGAAGACTCACCTCACACAGCCAGAACTCACAAACACACCTTTCCTTGGGATGCTCTGTCAAGCAGAGGAGTTTTTATTGCAGTAGCAATTAATGCATTTGTGCTTCCCAAGTGTGCCCAGTTACCTCTATGAGAAATGAAAACTGAGGCAAGTGATGCAAGACAGAGTAAAGCCCGTGAGTGAATGATCTGCAAGAGTGCTGGAAATATTCTTGCAGGAGGACATGTCCTTACCTGCCAGGGCTGGCAGCTGTGAGGGCCACAGGCAGCAGCAAGGCAGGGATCCATGAACAGAGCAAACTGCTGTGGAGGAGCTGCACAGGGTTAGTCAGGGGGTGCTGGGGGCTCTCTCCAGCCCCAACACAGTGGGGGGATGAGAGGAAATGGCCACACTTATCGTTCATATTTCACTGGTTTCTTGGCCAAAATGACAGCAGCACCATAAAATGCAGCTGTCTGCTCATGAGCACTCCTGGCTTGGCTGTGAAAACAAGGGGAGTTGGATCAAAATCTGACAGGACAGAATATTCACCCCCTTGAAGTTAGTGCCAGTGTCTGTCCCTGGAAGTGTTGAAAAATACACGTGGATGTGGCATTTTTGGATGTGGTTGTGAGGTGAATGTGGTGGTGGCTGCACAGATGTTTGGACTTTGAGGTCTTTTCCAACCTCACCAATCCCCTCATTCTAACATCACACGCCCTTGCAGCACCAAGGAAGATAAAATTTAGAAGTCTATATATAACCAGTTAAAAGCCCTGCCTCCCTCACAGGCAGAGCAGAAGTTGTGAGGACTTGCCAGCATTAGGCAACACAATGCACAGCACTGGATGATGTTGCAGTGGTGTAAGACAAACTGAAACACCACTTGAGAAATGGTATAAAAAGGCTTTTGTTGAGCAGCCCACGGCATTTCCCAGGAGAGGCACACACACTCTCTGGGAATCACTCCTAGTTTTTTCCAATGGCATGGCAGCAGCCTGGAAATGCAAATTCCCACACATTTCCTGGGTGCCTAAATTCAGGCACAAGACATGGTTTTGAGAGAGATGCTCACTCAGCATTTTTTAAAAAACATTCAGAACACTCAGAAAAACAAAAATTGGGCAGCACTATTTCTAGTCACTATGAAACTGCAGTTGATATGGCTCCACCATGGCACCACTCTGCCACCAAACACATTTTCACTATTTATTGGTGACTTTTCCTCCCCCCATTAAAATGCACTTGCAAAGCAGCCCCTCCTGGAAGCAGTTTTCCCTCAAGCAGTCTGTCACTGTCATCAATACAAGGATTATATCACACAGGGCCTGCTCCAAAGAGGCCTGTTCCAGAGGGGGAACTCTGCAGCTGATTTTTGGCTCAAAGTTCTTTGATATTAACTCCTTATTCCTGCAAAGCAGCCTTGTTTCCAGGAACTAACCCCCAGACCAAGCAGAGCTTTGGGATACTCTGATATCAGAGTAGATAAGCACAAAAGTAAATTTTATTTTAGCCCAAGTCCAAGCTTCCTGCAAATGAGTTGGATGCATGACAAGCTGAAACATCTGGGGAAGAGCTCATCATTGGGGTTTTTCCTCTTAAGTCAACAACACTCTGCTGGAGCAGGTTTGGGAAAGGGCAGGAAAATGCAACTTTTGGGTTTAAAGCCATAGTGCCTCTGTTCAGAAGTGCCCTGCTCCCAGCCAGTCTTTCCCTCTCCTCCTTTTCTCCCAAGGTCACCTTCAGGCACATGTGGTCCTGTAGCAAACCTACAGGTGCATGAGTCATTTCCCACCACGCCCAGCACCGAGGGCTGGATTTGTGAGCCTCCCACACACACACCTACCTTGCCACAGGGATGCTTGCAGCCTTCACACTCCCCCTTCTCCAGTGCTTACAAACCCCTGTGAGCCCACTGACACACAACACTGGATCAGGATTAAAAGTTAGTCAGCGAAGACTTGTGGGCATAAAATGAGCAGTGAAAGGCAGCTGCTGCTGCTGCTGGTGGATCCTGGCAGGCACCAACAACCCCAGTTCAGTCTCTCCCTGGTACAGCACAAGGTCACCAGTAGAGCCACCCCTCACTCTATTCCTGCTCATCAAATGAGCCCAGCAATGTACAGCTCTTCAGAGTATGCAATGAAGCCACTACCTTGGGGTCTGTGGTGCTCAGTTATGGGTGGGGCCTGCTTCATTAAAACCCTTTCTCAAAAGCCTTATTCTTGGGGCCCAACTCTGCATCTAGACAAACCCACTGAATGCCAAGGCTGGAGCAAGTGGGTGATATGAGAGTTTCCTTAGGATGCCCTTTAACCCTTCCTTCAGATCATTAACAATGTTAAACCCAGACCTGATGCCAACAAGGGATGGCTACCAGTGTCCAAACCCTGACATTTCTCATTTATCATTTTGCGCCTTCAGCTGATTTCCAATCTGCCAGCAATGCTCCTGTCCCACCACTTGAGCCTGGACAGCTGACAGATGGACTAATTAGGGATCACACTATTCATGGCAAGTCTGAGAACAAGGTCAAAGCAAGGGCACTGTGAAAAATAGATTTGACTTTGCACAGAACAATTGGTATTTCCAAGGCTGGGCACAACTTGTGCTTTCCAAACCAAAGTGTCAGCAAAGCTGCCCAAAGAAACTCCAACAAAACAGCTTGCAAGTTAAGAGGCCGAGGAACAGACTGTGAGGATAGGGAAACACAGAGGCAGGATGTGCTTGGGACAACGGGTGGGCTGTTCTGTGTGCAATGGAAACATATTTCCTGAAAGATTAAAATTGTATCAAATTAAAAATTAACTGCATTTGCACATCAAAGGAAGTTAAATCCTCAGTCATATGGATTTAGTAAAGGCTTTTCTCTACATTTCATAATGCAGTGGTTTGACCCACTATACATAATCATGAAAAAAACAGGAAAAATGATATTTTTTTATTATATTATAGGATAATAAAATACCTACTTAAAGGTCTGCTCAGATTTATCAATGGAGTTGTGAGCAATGTTTGTTCCCCTCATAGCTGGAGTGCATTCACACATGTTCCTTCCCACATGGACTTTCTAAAACAAGCAGAGGGCTCTCAGCCCTTATCATATTCTTTCTCTACTATCTGGCTGCACAGTTCAGTGAAGAACCTACAGATAATTTCTGTGGGATTGATCCACCAACAGCCTTGGAAGCTGTGGGGATGGGCAGACAGGCAACCCCACAAGCTCAATGTCTAGAAGCAAACAGCAATCTGAGAGCACAGTGTAAGGACGTGGAGCCACCGCACTCCTGCTTAATAGGTTTCTAGGGTGACTATCCATCACCAAGTCACCTGGGTGTTATTACAAAATCAGCTAATTAAAACCACACCCTGAGATCTAAACGAGCATAGGGAGTGCTGATGAGTAATGAAGAGTTACACAAGGCCTGTCAGCCTCCTGGAGCTGGGAACTGCTGGCTGTGGAGAAAAATATGTGTTGTAATAATCCCTCACAAGCCCCACAGTGATGGAGGAACACAGACAGGAGCACAGAAAGGCTGGCTTAGCTACGGAGTATTTCTGAGAGCTCCTTCATTCCTAGCAAAGGAAAGGTTAAAGATCTCTTTTCCCTCTTCAGGTCAGAGATAAAAGGCAGCTGTCCCAAAAGAGAGTTTGATTCTCTGACTCCCACGTGGAGATGGGCAATCTTCACTGAATGGGCAAGGAAGACGGCTCTGCAATCTCTGGGAGAGAGTGCTCACGCCTCCTTTCCCTAATGAATGTAGCACCAGACACCCTTCCCGGGAGGAACCAGCCTTGTCCCTTCAGGAAGTGCAGTGCACAGAAGGGCTCATTAAATCATGCCCTGAGTTTGTGGCCTGCATGTCTAACCCCGTGTGTGCCTGAGCACAAGGCACAGGGCTGGTCCTTGGAGAGCTGGGAGCAGGAGGAGACACGTGCTGGGAGAGGCAGCTCCTTGGGAGGGGCTGCAGGATGTGCTGAAGATGAGCTGCCACCCACCTGGGCCTCACCTGCACACCCTGAGTGTGCAGTTCCTCTCTTCCTGCCACCTGCACAGTCTCTCTGGGGCTTCCATGATGTGTCCTCACTTTGGGAGGTGTCCTCACTTTGGGAGGTGTCCTCTGAGATGCACACCCCTGGATATCCAAGCAGACAGACCCCACTCTAGATTGACACTTCAGAGAGTTGAGTTATGCTGAAGTTTGATTTTTCAAACAGAAATGAAGCAGGATGAAATCTTGAGTTGATATCGGGACTTTGGAAGTTATCTTGGGCACAGAACAGAGAAAGAGGAGAAATTAAACTCCAGTACTGCTGGATGGATTGGTACAGCAAGTCCAGCAGCTCCTGGATAGCCACAGATGGTCAATCACGCCCAAACCAAGCCATGTTTGGTGGGCACAGAGTGATGCAGGATCTCCTCAGCAGGTCAGACAGGTCCTGTTTGTGCTGCTCCCACTCTGTGTGCACTGTAAAGCTGAAAGGCAAGTTGTCTACAGCCACAACTCCAGGACCTCTGAATGTCTGGCAGGCCTGGCAGACCCCTCTGACCATTAGCAAGGTTGTATTTGGGACTCCTTGGTCCGAAGCCCAAGATATCCCAAATGTATTGCTGGGGTTTGCAGCTTCTGGCCAGAATTCCCCCCACTGCCAATCTGGATGTCTGAAAATCTCAAAAAAGTGACATTGTATTTTTCTTCTTGGTTTCTTTTCCTTGCCCCTCAAAAACTTCTGTCCAGAAAAACTTTTGCATTACAAAAACTCCTTTTAAATACCCCTCAGAGCCATCCCAAAGAATGAATGTCCTTTTGGATGCCATTACAACTACCACAATCAGAAATGTGCACAGCAGGACCAGTGACAAGAGAGGAGCACAGGACAGACATTGTGTGTGAAGATGAACACCTTTGGGCAGGAAGTTACAGTCTGTCTACAAAGGGCCCCAAAGAGCTTTATTATTTATGGACAATTATCATTATTTAGAGCCCAAAGGTCTGCCCATTTTCTCCAGCTTGTTTCAACAAAGATCAAAGGAAGATTCACCAGTGTCTCCTTCTGCATTGCTAGAAGGTAGTAGTAACAACAGTAATTGGGGCTCTTTACAGTTAAAATGCTTATAAAAAACCCTTTTCTAATTATTTAATAATGAGACACTTGATGATGCACTGGAAGCAGCATTCATTGCCTTCAAGAAAACAGAAGTAGCATCAGAAGTCTGCTTGAGTTAAAAATGCCATGGAGAGGGTGCCCCCTGTAGACACCAATCCATGTAACCCCTGGGAAGGAGCTGATTGACACCTGCCTTTCCAAAACTAATTCCAGGACAGACTGTGATAGATATATATCTGTATCTCACCAGCAGTGCATGAGCAAGGCTCAGTGTTGCCGTCCTGACAACTGAAAGACAACATTAAGGACTCCTGAAGGCAAGTGGGATTGTGTATCTATCTGAGATAAAACTTCCTAGAAGCTAAACCAGAGGATAAATGTGGAGGTAATATCCAGCATCACATGGCACAGCAAGGCATGAACCTCCTCACCAGTTCAGGCTCTTTGACTTGTGTGAAGAGACCTGAAGTGCACAAATAACATAACATATAATAGCAGAAATCAGCAAATAACAGATAATTGTCTCCTTTTGGAAACATTTTTCTTCTCAGCCCATGAAGAGCAAATTGGGAGCTCCATGATACCTAGGAATGGTCTTCATTTGATTAACCCAGCTATTGTAGAATCAACAATTTAGATCCTGCATTTACATGAAGCAAATTAGGCACAGATTATCTTGGAACAAGAGTGGCTTAGCAATGGGACAAAATACTGCAAGCAATTCTGTGCTGCAGGACTATTTTCAGATTGCTTTGGGCACAAAGGCTGCCCAGGACCTCATCACTTGGAGGCAGGCAGGAGCCTTGAGGCCCCATCAATGTAAAACACTGTGTTCCTACCCCACTGGTATTCATGGAATCTCCTCCAGCCCCATATATTAATGCCATTTGGATACAATTGGATATTTTGTGACAGTGAAGTTATCATAAATTCCATGGGAAAGCTCATGAAAACCAGAATTTAAAATATCCTTACCAATCATTGGTTAAACAGTGGGTTTGGGAAGGGAGAGAGATTTTGGAAAAAACCCTCTCCTGCAGGTAAGAACGTGGAAAAACTCACATACACACAGACATAGCTACACACTGTGGTGTGAGAGCACAGGGAGTTTCCGCATCCCCTTGCCTTGAGTCTTGAAGAGTGCCTGTATCTGCTTTGATCCCTAAAGGCATTCAGAGCTGTGCCTGCAATGCCTGGAGCTCACTATGAGCTGAGCTGGAACAGTGTGTCAGCTACCCATGGACACATTTCCACATTTCCTCAGTTTTCCTTGGAGTATGAGCAGGGCAAACACAAATCTGCCTGCAAAATCCCTAGAAGAAACCATCTTAAAATTTATAGCCCGTAAATAACCCAAAGTTTAAATAACCCACTTCTACAATCATTTATACACCTGCTTATCTCCACAGACAACTGAGAAGTGGAACAGCTCCCCACAAATGGGAGAAAAAGCCTGTGGAAAAAATCTCCACAGGACTGGGGCACCAGAGGCCTCTCCTGGATGGCAGGAAGGCTCTTGGCAAGCTGCTGGTGCAAAGCACCACCAAAGTCAAACCTTAACATAAACATTGGTTAGAACTATTTCATTATTCAGATCTCAGCAAAGCTGGGGAGTCAAACATCTTTTTTTACAGGAGAAAATGTGAAAACCCCACACTACCTTTTTCCTGGACTGGATGCTGGGAACTTCCAGACAAGACCCTGTATTATGCATTGGCTTTGAGACTTTTTTTCCTTGATTTTTAGAATCACAGAATTATAGAATGGCCTGGGTTGGAAGGGATCTTAAAGAGCATCTCACTCTAAGTCCCTGCCAAGGGCAGGGATCACCACTTCCCCTAGATCAGGCTGTTCAGAGGATGCACAACAAGCATCTCTTGCAGTTGTTTTGTTTTTGGTTTTTTTTTACAGGCAACAATCAACAGCTCTAAACCCAATTCCAAATGCAGCTTGGTCCAAGTTCCAAAAATCTCTCACGTTCTGGGTGTCTGTGGGTGTGCCCATTTTCCTTTAGTGTGGCTACAGTGCCACATTTGTAGGAGCTATATTTAATCTATTTCTTTTTTAATCTCCAAGGCAGTTATCTCTGACAGTGAGTGTGTCACAGGACAGCATTTCTTGCAGGGATTGCACAAATCAGCCTCCAGCCTCTTGCCTTAACAAGCTACGCGACCCAGTGATGTTCAGCATGGCACTCCTTGTGTTTTATTGCTGCCTGCAAAGATTTGTTTGGAGTCTCTTTCAGTGCCAAAGGTCTTTATTGCTAAACAGCCCTTGCTGTTGAGAAATATGGGCATTTAATGTACTCATACTGGAATGCCTGCTTGGAAGGTTGTGGAAATTCAACTTAAAACTGCAATCATCTCTTTCTTCCCCTCTTTTTCATTCTGTCTCTGAGTTTTCTCTTTGCTGTTTGTAAACTACTTCCTGTGCTGTAGCAGCTCTTAATGAAGCAGTGCTGCTCAGGCACATGAAAGGGATGATCTGGAGGAGGAAGGGGCAGTGGCAAGTCTCATAAAAGCAGCATCCTGCTTCTGCTGCTTTGACAAGATGTGAACTAGCTCCATTCATCCCCACCATTTTATTCATAATCAAAATCCATCCAGGGAAGAAAGCAGTGCTAACAACACTTTCCTTGGCTGTTGGGCAAGATGCCTGTGGGGAGGACATGGAAGAACCTTATGAAGAAGAGCACTGAAGCCCATCCTGGACTGTTTCATACCTGGAAGAGGTCAAGGAAGCTTTCTGGAGGGCTGGTCTTTGGAGAGGAAATAGAAATCAGGCTTTTGAACATTCTGCATCAAAGCTGTCTTGCCTGTGCCACTGTTGCCTCTGTACCTTTTGCTAGGAAACAAAAAGCTTCCATGACAGCTACCAGCAGTTACATGAGTGGAGCTCTCTTACTATACTGGGAGAGAAGTTCCAAGTAAGAAAATGTGTCTGTGAATTTTTAAACAAGTCTGGCACCTTTCACATTGCTTTTCAGCAAGCACTCTCTGCTTCCAGCAGGAGCTCTGACAGTTTACTGGGAGCAAATCCTGCGCTCTATTCTGAAAGCACATTTGCAGTTTTATGCTCTTAGGTATTTCATTTTTCTCCCTGACATTTCTGGTGCTGGGATCTGGGATATAAGTGAGAGTACTTCTTTACTTGAAGCAAAAGATTAATTTTCAGCTCTCACAACTGAAAAGAAAAGCTGAAAACCACAGACTCTAAAAAGACGTGGTAATCAGAAAGGCCACCACAATTTTTGGGCGGTTTGGGGTAGTGAATCTTTAATTGTGGCTGTCTCTCTGATTTTTGCACATGAGAAATCTGATTCTAAGAGTTACACTCCCATGCTCAGTGAAGAGAAGCACATGAAATAGTTAAGCTATCCAGTCAATTCTCCAAATCTGATCACCAAATATTGCATAAGTGCTCTCAAACAAACTACAGATTCAGTATAATCTGCAGAAATAATAATAACCAGCATTTGGCAGCCTCTGAGAAACCTGCTATTTTCTAATGGGCTGTTCACAGTGACCCCAAATAGACAAAATTAATCTAATAAGGTGTTCATTATGTATCATTTACCATCTTGTGCAAGTGTCAGCCCAGAACCCAGGACCACACCTGACCTTTTATTAGACACGTTTCTCTAACCACCACTTTCTAGCAGGCTGTGCTGTAAAGCAGCTTAGCTTTTATCCCGGTGACTGATCGAAATATCCCTCCTCCCCTCCAGCCCCGAGCATCCCGCTCCATTAATGCTCCACAACTCTTATCACACCTCCTCACTCCTGCTCCTGGGATGAAGGGCAGGAGGTGCTTTGTATCTGCTGGGCCCTCTCAGAATGTCTCTATTGCAAGTGCAGGCCTTTAGAAATGGAACAAAAAAAGCAACAGGCACAGCTGCAGTGGGGAGGCAAGGGGAGGTGGTGTCTGTGGCAGGTCAGGGATGTCACAGGGTGCTGGGATGGCCCATCCACGTCAGAGCCCAAGGATCAGCCTGAAACCTCCCCCAGGTCAGGGCCCTGACTCACAGACGCTGACGCAAACAACCCCAGCTGTTAAAATGCCACAGCCTGTCCTGCCCCTGCAGCCAGGTGACACCGGGCAGGGAACAGCAGCAGCCCCCGTGCCAGCACTGCAGCACAGCCCTGGCACCCTCCACACTGACAGCAGCCAGCTGACATCAGGGGCTGGGAACACGGGGATGTGTTCCCTGCTGCAATGACAGCCATCCCTGGGGGATGCTTTGTCAGCAGCTGGGACTCCTCAGCCCAGCCTGGGGGCTTCCGTGGAGCAGTGAGTTCACAATGCTTCAACACCATTAGAACTAATCTCAACAGCAAAAGGACTTTGCAAATGGACAAGTGGCACACCAGTTTCCTATGAAAGAAATCATCACTCTGCCTGGAACACTGGCTCCTGAGCCAGGGCAGCAAGGCATGAAGGCATAACCTGAGTTTGCAAATACCCAGCAGCCCCAAAAGTCTCAGGGCCTGTTCACAGCTACTGCAGGTGGTTTAAGAAGTTCCTCTTTTAAGGCTTTGAGAGGGTGCTCAAAGTGTCATCCCCACTGTGGAAGAAAAGAGAGCTCTGCCCCACAGGCAGAGCTTCCTCCAGCCCTGGGGGCCCAGCACAGGAAGGACATGGAGCTGTTTGAGGCCATCCAGAGGAAGCACCAAGAGGATCATAGGGATGGAGCAGCTCTGCTGTGGGGAAAGGCTGGGAGAATTGGGGTTGCTCAACCTGGAGAAGAGAAGGCTTGGGGATGACCTCAGTGTGGCCTTCCAGTGCCTGAAGGAGCTGACAAGAAAGATGGAGAGAGACTCTTTACAAGGGCCTGGAGTGACAGGACAAGAGGAAATGGCTTCCCCCTGAGAGAGAGTAGGTTTAGATCAGATATTAGGAAGGAATTCTTCCCTGTGAGGGTGGTGAGGCCCTGGCACAGGGTGCCCAGAGAAGCTGTGGCTGCCCCTGGATCCATGGAAGTGTCCAAGGCCAGGCTGGATGGGGCTTGGAGCAAGCTGGGACAGTGGAAGGTGTCCTTGCCCATGGCAGGGGGTGGAATAGGATGATCTTTAAGGTCCCTTCCAACCCAAACCATTCCATGATTCTCTCTCAAACCCAGGGCAAAGCTAGAGCCATTCGTCTGAAGTGATGCTATGAGGTGCTCCCATCAGCTGTTTTGAACTCCATGGTCTCCTGCATCACCTTTCCAGGGTTCTCCTTGGCCCTGTGTGTCTGCCTTTACCTTGGCTGCTCTGGGAGGTGACAGTCAACTCACTCCTAAGGGTGCTAATCAAGAGAGACACAGAATCATAACCAGCTCTATCTGTGGCACATTAAAGACCAGCCCACATAGGCTGGGGGATTTTTACTATGGAAGGTCCTTTCCTTTGGGGTACAGTTTCCTCCCACTTGAATCAATGATCATTTGTTACATTAATTCAGAGACAGAAATCAGCTACACTGCATTCATGCTCTCTAATTGTCCAGCTGGAAAAATCAATGCTTTTATTGAATTAGGCAGTTGCCACAGCAAGTTTTCTTTGATTTCCATGGTTCCCATGAATCAATAGAAGCCTGTCATTGCCTCTAAGTGGAGCAAAGTCAGGCCCCAAGTCCCGTGGCTGGATGACAACATAAATCCTCCCGCAGAGTTCTGTGCATTCAGTGGATCCGTGACTGCTCAGCAATTTGCCAAAAAAGTATCTCCAGTGATTTCCTCCCCTGCCTCAGCGACTGCTCCCAGCTCCTGACTCCACCTCTCCTTATCAATTCTCATCTCTCACACTTCATAGCCTCTGTTTTCCTGCTTCCTTATCAGGTTTTTCTGTGCCCTAGGCAGGACATCCTGCTGCTGTCTCTGTATGAGGTGCAGGTGTCTCTGCCAGAAACATCTTTCCCTGATAAACCCAAACGCCTCCCCAGGACTCCCTTCCCTGTGCCGGTGGCAATAAGTCACCTTTAATCAAACTGCTGGTCCAAATATTTCGTTTGGTTTGGGTTGGGTTGCCTTTTTTTTTTTTTTTTTTTTTTTTTTTTTTTAGAAAGGTAATTTCCTTGCTCTTTTCCAGCCTTCCCATAAAAGTGGCCATTTTTTATCAGCACAGCTGGCTGGGAAGCATGACTCATACATAAATTACCTCTTTTACTGCCTTCCTTCCCTTTGTCAGCCCTTCTGCTGTCAGCTACCTGGGACAGGACCATTATTCTTCAGTGTTTAGCAAACACTCTACACATAATGGGCCATACTGTAAACAAATGAAAATCGGAGCTGAAATCAAATGCGAGCTGACTGGCAGGACTTTTGTGAAGCCCTCTGAGCTCTGCAGGGGTTTAATCAGCTGTGCTGCACCGTTCCAGGGCTCTCTCAATGGCTCTGCCTCACTGCCGTGCTCAGACAGGATCCCAGGGGGATGGCCAGGGAAATCAGGTCTTTAGCTCTGCTACCCTCGGCACACTGGGGTTGATTAAGAACGACTGGTGCCTTCCAGGCCGAGAAGAACCGTGTGACTGGTGACTGGCATGAAATGATGGATGGCTCAGCATTTATTGCCTAATCAGAATTTCTGCCAGGGAAATCGGGGGGAAGTGATAGAAATTAATGCTAAGGAATGGCAGGGTGCAGGAGGTGTCAAAACTGATGGGGGAAAACTTCCCAAGACAAGTTGGCCCTTTTTTAGTGAGGGCAGAAGCTCATAAAAATCCTGTGCAAACAAATTTTGGTCATGCTGTAGAGAAGAGAACACAGGGAAAGGAAAGGATTGTAAAGATGACTAAGTGTTCATCTAAGCATGGGTGAAAATCAGAGGGAAACAGGAAAGCAAGTTCAGAGGGCTGCAGTATTTCAGCTATACAAGAATTGAGCAGCAAAACTGCTGCATGGCATGACAGCTCAAACTCGGGCATCAAACCATTATGAATAGTATGCATGGTATTATTTGTAGAAGAAACAGCAATGCTTTCACAGTACCAACAGTGAGAAGCTTGTGAATATACATGTGTTGGAAGTGGATATTGTTTGTGTGGTATTGCCCACCCCAAACACTCATAACTTTCAAGTTAGGTTCAGGAAACTGTGAAAGCAGCTTGAAAATTGATGGCTTTATAAAAACACTTCATACATTCTAAATGCTTCTATTCTAGTTTTCAACCTTCGTGGTTTATTTCTGTTGTGCAGGGGTAGAGTCTGCTCCAAGTGTCTGCAACAGAGCCAGAGGTCAGACTTCAAACACCAGACATCCCACAGCCTTGTCACTTATCCCTGCTTGGGAATACAAGGAACCCCATGGAATTCAGCATTAAGGTCTTCCCAAGATGCCAAAAAGAAGATCTTTTTAGCCTAAAATGTCTAAGAAGAAAAGAGTCAGCCTCTTTCCAGATGGGATGATGCTAATAACCCAGTAAAACTATGAACAGTGGGTCAGCAGAGAGAGGCTTTGGCTGGGAAATGTCAAACCCGAACAAAAATACAGAATGTGAAGAATTAGCCATCCTTTCCCCAAATTATAATATTAGACTTAAATCTCTAACATTAATTCAGGAGTAAAACCCCTTTCACATGATTCAATCACGTTATTAATTCCTGCTCTCAGTGTGCTCCTTGCCATGGCTTATGGCATCGGTGGAATTTGATGCTGCCTAACACTGGGATTTCAGTCCCTTGCAGTGGTTAATCTGTAAAAGAAGAACTTCCCATATTCTATCTGAAGGATTTTTATCTGACCCACTGGATTAAGCTGCCTCTTGCCATGAGAAATAGTTCTCCCCATGTGATTGTTATGGTGCTGATGTGTGCTCGTGAGATGAGTTAAAAGGAGTCTGTTCCCAGCTCTGACGAGGTGTGTATTTATGTGGAAAACAGTGCAAATAAAACCAACCAACCAAAAAGTCCTACTTTCCAGCTCTCCAGAAATAGCTAAATGTTGCATATTGTCAGCAGAGTTTTTATGTTTTGGGAATTCTGTCCCCAGCATGTTTGCTTCTTTTCATCTAGGCAATAAAACACAGCAACACAAACTGAGGTGTGACCCTGTCCTTATTTGTCACCCAAGTCTTAACAGAGAATGATGAGATGAGGTCATAATTATGTGATTGATGATAGTATCATGAATTAAAAAGCAGGACTGGAGAAGACATTAGTTAGGCAAATTGAAGAAAGTCAGTTGAAAGTCTGTAGCTGTGTTTTGCAGGAAGTCCCATTAAATTCCCTCTGGCCCTGCTGCCTTGGCCTGAGTCTCAGGCTCAGATTTTACTACCAAACTCACACAAGGCCAAAATTGTCACCCCCATGCATCTGCTAATTTAGCTCAGGGAAACAGCTCCACACAATTAAAGCTGCAGTGGCTGCAGAGCCGCTGAGCCCAGATGGGCACAGGGACACAGTTCCCATGCCTGAAATACATGGAGACAGGGGAGGAAAAGGTGGAGGAAAGCTGCTCCAAGCAGAGCCAACACTGATCCTGCCCTGGGCCCAAGAGAATCAGGAATCATCAGGACACGAGGCACAGCAGCACCACTGCAGCTCCAGGTTAATTAGTCGCTGCCTCAATTCTGCCTAATGAGGGGTGTGTTTGTCATCCCCATCCTGAAGGCTCCCTGCTGCTTCCAGGTGCATTTGCCACATGGACACAGGCACTCTGTGCCCAGGATTGATGGAACTCAGTCCTGCCCAGGGCTTTTCACCAAGAGATCTCAACCGTGAACAGGCTTTTTCCACCCCTGTTCCATCCAGGGAAACACCAACACCCCTCAAGGAGTTTGCACAGGCTTATCATAACCTCACATTTCCCAAATCCAGAGCTGTACTAAGCTGGCTCAAAATATTATTGGAACCTAGTTAATGGAACAGAAGCTACATAATTAAATTCTACTTTCCTGAAAAGTAGTATCTGGAAAATGACAGTGTTTATCCTAGAACCTGGAAATGTTCCTTTTAAGGCCTCCTGAATAACTTCAAATACTTGGTCTTTAATGAAAAGCTGAAAAACTTGGCTTTGGTTGAGGTGAGAAATGAAAAGGCTTGATTTAATAATGTTGTCTGGGGGAAAAGAAAACAAACCTTCTTTTTCTAGCCATAAAGCATCAGGAAAGACGATTTTGAAAAGCCAGAATTTGTCCTGTTGTGAGAGACACTGAGCAAGGAGGGTCAGAACAGAAAGAAGGAACCACAGCTGATTATGAATGCAGGGCATACAAGATAACAGCGTTTTCAGAAAGCACAAGAAACTCCTGGAGAATCCACAGCCATTGGGGTTTGAGCATAGAGAAGAGACAACATTTATTTTCAATTTTTTGTCCCCACGTTTCTTCACTTAAATGTTATCCATGTTTCCAAAGTCAAAATACAGTTACCTAGTGCAATTACTTGGGAGGGGGAAAAAAAAAAAAAAAAAAAAAAAAAAAGAACAAGCAATGTGTGAAAAGTCTCACCCTTTTCTTCTGTTATTAAAATTAGACTGTGTAAAATCAGCAAAATCTGAAAACGGATGATTTGCTGCAACTAAACCCATCTGCCAGCTAGAGACTGCTCCAAGCCTGGCTGGCTGTGGCACTGCCTGCTGTGTGATGATGCTGGCCATGCCTCTTCACACAACTCTGTCTCCCTTCCCATGCTCCTATTTAGCCTTGATTTCTATTCAGCTCACAGGGTCTTGCGGCAAGCCCCGCTTTTATCCCGGATCGCGGCTCCCCGGGGCCCGGATCTCACTTAGCTCGAATGTAACAGATAAATAACCACGTATGGCTGTCTCTTTCCACGAGAGCCGCCTCTGGCAAGGCGCTGCTTTTTCGGGCATTTCAGGAAGATGGCAGCTCTGCCTGCCTTTGCTGTCAGTCTCCTGCGAGCCCGAGAGCGTTCCCGCTCCCCCAGAGCGCTGGAGTGAACACGGCTGGCAGCACTGCCCTCCCTGTAGCCGGCTCCTGGGTGTCAGACACTGATGAGCCCCACGGAGTGATGGGGCTTGTGCCTGAACCCTTCAGAGCCAACATGGGCTTGCCTCCCACTCAGGGAAATCACCGTTTCCCCCCTGCCTGGAGTCTCTCTCTTCTCTAGATAAGTGTGTGGAGGGTTTTGTGAACCAGAGATGACCGTGGCTGGACTGTTATGTAAAATCGTTCTGTTCCTTCTTAATCTGTTGCAGGCTCTCTCACCAGGCTTCACTGATTTCCAGATGCTTCTCAACTACCAGAGCCATGACTGTTTGCATTTTGTACTAAGAAAAGCTCCTCATTTAGGAGTTGTGCTCTGCTTTTCACCTTTGCTTTGTTTTTTTGCTGTGGGTCTACAAGAGATGGTGCCTGGTGGACAGTAAAACTGTGTCACCTGTGGCTCCAAGCTCTCGCTGGGACACAAGAGAATGCCCTGCCCATTTCATCATCTCCCAGATCCTGTTGGAGCAAATTCCACCTATCTGGGGAACCACAGTGAATTAACATGCAAATTGAAACCTAAGCCAAGATTCATGTCACTGTCATCTTTATGTATTAGACCGTAGATCATGAAAGGAATTATTCTCCAGCTGGCTAATTAAGTAAACAAGAAGCAAACAAGGGTAGCAGACAGGGGTCTAAGAGCCCAGGTGGAGGCGGGGAATTCTCCTGTGAAGATGGGCAAGCTTGTTAGGGATAGTTTCAAAAGGCACAAATGACAACAGCAGACCAACAATGGGACTTCGAGGTGGAGCCCTGTCCATGTCCAAGTACTGCACAGATTTCCACTTCCTCTGCCTTACAGAGCAGCAAAGGGACTGTGAGATGAGACAGGGCTTGAGGACAAAGCTTCTCCCTGCCCTCTCTCCAGGCCAGGGTCCTCCAACAGGTTTTTGCCAGCACTTGTCCCAGCCCAAACCTCAGTGCTCTAAGGCAGCCACGGCTGGCTTTGCTGCACACTCATCCAGGGAAACTGTACTCCAAAGATGGGGAACTCAGCCAGAATCCCTGCTGAAAAACCAAAGCGCCGTTCCTTACATAGGCACCTGTGATGGTTCCGCCCTGACGCCAGCAGAAAGGAGCTCCATTTCAGCTGTCCTAGCGCGCTCTAGTGGGAGCCGCGTCCCTGCGCGTTTGGCATCCCAGCAGGATCCCGCCAGGACAGATCTCCCGGCAGGACAGATCTCCCGGCAGCAGCCCTGTCACCCAGGGACACAAACACTGTGTCCAAAGACCTGAGGGCAGAGGGGGACACTTACGAATCCGTGATTTCAACTTCCCAGAACAGCTGTGGCTGCCACATCCTTGGAAGTGTCCAAGGCCAGGTTGGATGGGGCTTGGAGGAACCTGGGATAGTGAAAGGTGTCCTGCCCATGGCAGGGGGTTGAATGAGGTGAGCTTTGAGGTCTCTTCCAACCCAAACCATTCTGGCATTACATGCTGTGAAAAGGTAAAGCAGTCTGTTACCTGTGGATAAAGTAATTTCTTCGCACCTACAGCAAAAATACCCAAACAAAATATTTCCTCCTCTTTTCTTTCCTCTGGGAATTCTTCCTTTCACACAGCCTGACAAGGCAAGGAACCTCAAAATGGATGGAATTTTTTTTTTTTTAAATTGCAAACCCTGTATTTGCAATTGCAAACACCTGTTCAGCCACAGCCTACATGTGGGGCTCAGATCATGGAGTAGGCACTGAGTCTCCAACAAGAGAAACTATTTCTTGCTTTTTTTGGCATTATTTTTCCTTCTATGCTTGGATAGGAACCAGCCTCTGGGAGAAAGGGAATGGGGGTGTTCAGAAAATAAATCATCCTTCAGTTCATGCACCTTTGGGTCTCATTCATAACCCAGAGCATTAGGAGAATAACTCAGGCTGAAATCTGCAATATTTATTCCATTACAAGGAAATGGGTTCTTGTGCAGGAAAAGCATTAGACATTGATATCCCAGGTTTGGAAAAACCGACCACTGGTGTTGGTGAGTGAAGAGGGGATGTAACCTTCACACCCCAGGTCAAATTGAACATGCAGAGCTCTTTGGTGTCTCTGAAGTTCAGCTAAAGGCTCACTGTCACCTCAGCAGCTCCGTGGGACCCTGAGCAGGGATTTACACTAACAGCCGGCAGCCGGCACACACGGATGTGATTTAACTGGGACCTCCGAGGAGCACAGTAAAACAAAAGCTGCTCCAAGCTGATAAGGGCTGAAAAAGAAACTTGAAATGCATCAGGGCTCTCGAGCCTCTCTGTCATTGTGGAGCATTCCTGGCCAGGCTGTTCATCAGCTCAGTGCTGAAGCCACCCCAGAGTTAGCTCACAGCGAGCGGCACAGGCAGTGTGACACAGCCCTTGAACAAGCTTCAGCACAGCAATGCTCAGCAGCTCTTCTTCTCCTGCAATGCACCAAGAAGATTTTACCCTGAAGTTCTCCTGAACCCTGAGAGCAAAAGACAGACAAAGCCAAAGCCTGCCTAGAGCAGTAACCCTTGAGAAGCAGCCTGGATTCAATTCCACCCTCACCTCTACTGTTGTGCAGCCTCTGAGACAGGGCACTTGAAGGCTCCAAGAGACCTTTGCAATAAACAATCCCATAATATTGTGTGAAGGACACAGATAAGTGCTTGCAAGACTGTGGTCTCTGGGGGACTGGAGAAACTGAGGCCCAGTGCCTGGCAAACAGCATCCTCAAGGGAGATAACAGATATCAGAATACACTTCCTTGCTTCCCACTTAAATAGCTGCCAGGGCAGAAAACAGAGTAGGACTGAGATGTGTTTGTCTTACATCATGCTGAATACCACAGCCTTTGCTTGAGGGCAACACAGAGCACAGCAGAGGCAAGGGGTTGTTGAGGAAAGGCGTGGGGAGGGATGTAAATGAAAGCAGGGCCTGAGGAGGGAAGATAAGCTTGGTGTGATGGGGAATTTCAAAGCTGAGGACTGTGCTCATACAGGCAGAGATGCCCACAATAACATGTTTCCCCAAAGCAGCCTTGTGATGATGAGACACCTTTCCAGGGGTAAGACAGATCCAGATCAGACCACTGGTGTAACGTTCATCCCTCATGAGTCTTCATCTCTGAAACCCCAAACCTGGTCAGTTATGGACATCCACACTGAATGGAGTTCCTGCTTTTTGGCTGGCTCTTCCTTGTCCACTGGCAGCTCCAGCCCACGCTCTGCCAGCCCACAGGCAGCTGGAGAAATCTTACCTTGTTTGCTTCCTACCCTAACAAATTAATCAAAAGCCAAAGTGACCCAGTTTTCTACACTCTTCTTGGGCTGCTATATGAAAAAAAAAAAAAACAAACCCAACAGTAGAAAAGAGACTCACAACAGAGACTCAGAGCCAAGCTAAAAAGCATTGCTTGCTCCCTACAGCCTAAAGAGAAGGGATCTAGGGTATTGTTCCTAACACCAGCAACACCATCCCTTTTGTATGCCTCTATTCAGCTTCATCCTCTTTTTACTCCTCTTTATTAACACAGCAGAGCACAGTGCTTATTAAGCCTGATTTTTCTTTCTTGGATGTAGGCCCTAGTTTGATTTAGAAATAACCTTAATGTGGTATTTGTAATTCTAGCATTTACCTCTTCCCATTATTTCCAATATGATGTTACTGCATTCTTGGCTCAGGACGAGCTTCTGTAAAGCTTTAAAACACCAGGAAAAAGCTCCAATGAGACTTCATTCCTATTGAATAAATGATGGGACAATGAGCAGGGCACAGGATATTTGAATATCCTTTAAACATCACCAAAACCAATTCAAATTAAGCTCTAAAAAGCAAAAATAAACCTCTGGAGGAAGCAGGCTGCCTGACTTTCCTGCAAAGCTGTTCCCAAACCAGGACATCTCAATCACATCCAAATCCAGATACCCCTCTAGCACACAGCCAGAATGTCCCTTCTTGGATGCAGAATCACAGAATGGTTTGGCTTGGAAAGGACCTTAAAGATCATCCAGTTCAAACCCCCTTCCATGCCCAGGGATATCTTCTGCTATCCCAGGTTGCTCCAAGCCTCATCCAACCTGGCCTTGGAGAATTCCAGGGATCCAGGGGCAGCCACAGCTGCTCTGGGCACCCTGTGCCAGGGCCTCAGCATCCTCACAAAGAAGAACATTTTCCCAATACCCAATCTAACCCTGCTCTCTTTCAGTCTGACCCCATCTCCCAATTGTCCTGTCACTCCCTTGTAAAGAGTCTCCCTCTGTCTTTCTTGTCAGCTCCTTCAGGCACTGGAAGGCCACAATTAGGTCATCCCAAACCCTTCTCTTGTCCTGAGAAGGCTCTCCTGAGCAATCCCCAATCTCCCAGCCTTTCCCCACAGCAGAGCTGCTCCATCCCTCTAACCATGTCAGTGACCTCCTCTGAACTTGCTCCAACAGCTCCATGTCCTTCCTGTACCAGGACAGGGATTAAGCCCAAACCACCCCCTGCCCCTCCTTCGCAAACAGAAACCTCACCTCAGATGCCAAGGGACAACGAACTGCTGGACAGGCAGCAGGGCTAACGCCATTATTGGCCCTGATAATGTCCCTCCCACTGTTTGTCTGAAGGCAGCAGTGTCCCTGTCCCTGGGCACAGGCTGACAGGGCCACCAGGCACCCTGCTGGATGGAATACACAGTCACTCTCCAAGGTTGGATAAAAGTCCAGAGCTCTGTCAAATTGTTCATTTGCTCAGACATTAATCATCACTAAAGCCCACCTCAGCTGTACTCTTTGCACAACTTTTATTCTCTCCAAGGTGTGTATTTTCATAATGATAGTTCTCACGTACCACTTAACAGTATATTTTCATTTGGCCCCAGCCACCCCTCCTGAGCGGTAATTTATTACTGCTTGTCACCAGCTGCTACTGAGAGTAATACACACACTGGGTTTATTATGTATGTTTGGTATTTCTGGCTTGACTCTTCCTCACACAGACAATACTGCCCAAGCCCAGAGACTCACAAATCAAACCAGCCAAGTGTCTGGGCCTTGCAGCTGCACTTGGGTTGTGCTTCCCACCTTTTTGCCTGCAAGAGCTAAAAACTTCCATTTATTCCTTCTTTCTTAATGCAAGTGGAGTGCCTAATGCAGTCTGAGTGCTCTGGGAGCTGCGGGTGTACAATGAACACCTGCGTGGTCGATGAAAATGTGACAGAGGCACACAGGGACGTCTTGGGGGCCACCCGGGCTCACAGTATTGCTGATCCAATATCACCAGGTGGGCTGAAAATTAACTGCAGAGAGCTCCACATGCAGAGCACTGCTGTCCCAGGGCTGCAGCTGAACCCTGCTGGGGGGTACAGGGGCACAGCACAGATTTAACCTGTTAAAGCCAACGTGTTCAGGCAGTGTTACTTGTGAACTGCAGGCTAAACGAAAACCAGCACAGCTCTTTTGCTAGGAGTATCAGGAAATTCGGAGGCCCACAGAGGGAAAAAAGCTCCCCTCATGGAGGTAAATAAAAAAATAAACAAAGAAAAGCATCATTTTCCTATTTGCAAATGATTTTTTTACCTCAGACTCGGTAAATCAGAGTTTTGCCTCTGCCCGTGTGGAAGCCGAGCAAGAGGGTTTCCACAGATTAAACTCCCGTCAGTATTCCTGGAAAAAATTAATGGTCCTTCCACTATGAAGAGGTATTGCCTCACCTGCACCTCATTCTTCACCTGTGTATTAAGCTGCCGAAAATTCTGTACGTGTGTGTGTGTGTGTGCGAGTGCACATATATGAACCTCTGTGGGTGCGGTGCACCTGTATCAATGCACATACATACAGCTATATATATACATACACGTGTATGTGTGTGTGTGTATGTTTAGCACACCCATGCCGTGCACACCCAGCACACTACAGCAGGAACACCCCCCGGGCACCCTCAGCCCGCGTGTGCCCCGCAGCCCCACGTGCCTCCCCAGGCCCCGCCGCCCCCTCCATTCCCCTCCCC
>VWZU01001790.1:284966-350772 GCA_013397095.1 Sterrhoptilus dennistouni
TATATATATGGGGCTTTGACTAAAAGATCTGGATAAACAGCAGTGCTGGTAGCACACTCAGCATTGAGGTGCTCAGGAATATTTAACTTGAGTAGAGGTGTTTCTGTCTGGTGTTTGATGGGGGGTTTTTTTAATGCTTTTGTACTGCATAGCTCACAAAAAAAAAAGCTAAAAAAAGTAACCAAAACCAGCTTCCTCTGCTTAGCTGAGATACTTTGCTACATCTCTCATTTTCCATGGCATTCCTAGAAAATCTGCACAGTTTACAAAAATGAAGGCAGACTTGATAAGGAGCACATTGGCTTGGGTTCATTCTTCACAGACCACCTTTGAATGTTGCTCTCACAAAACCATTGCATGATTGCTAGAGAAATAAACCCGTAGAATAGCAGGGGCAGAAGAATTGACCTTGCTGAGTAGTGGAGCATTTGTGATGGGAATTGATTTCACCTTAGCTATGCTGTTAAATAGAAGATACTTATTTTAAAAAAGAAAAAGGTTGCTACATTTCTAGGTCTCCTTTCTTGCAGGAAAAGCCAGGTGGGAGCATAGCCAATCTAAAAGCTTTCCTCTTTTTCTGACTGTCCCCATCTAAAATCTTTCTCTGTGATCCTTGCCTCTCCTTGTCCTCTTGCTACCAAGGGTACAGCTGAGCTGCTTGCAGTGCTGGAGGTAGTCATTACACAGTTAGAGCTTTGACAGAGGCAGTGAAGAAGGAAGAATATCTGAACTATGGGAATATATAAAGGTCCATGTGTTTGAGGTAGGATTTTTCATCCTTGTTACTTTTATGGCCTCTCTTTTGGTTATTTTTGCTGTGGGATTAAATTCTTAGCTCTCACAGCAATTGACTGGGCTGTAGGAGTGAAGAGTTTTCTGTCTGATGCTGTAGTTTGATAAATGAGTAAAATGAGGATTTTTCAGGTGCTGATCGGATGTCCTCTTTTGGTGACTTCATTGCCCTGTCTGATATCTGTGACGTACCTACTGCCAAGATCATCTCCAGAGAGGTCAGTGACAGCAGCACATCATTCCAGGGCATCAAGGGCAATCATTCCAGATGCAGCCATTGGTTTGTTACAGCCTTTTTGCTGGAAATTGACCCATTTTACCAGGAAGACTTCTACTGGCCATTTGTGTAATCCTCTGATCCGGAGTCCAGAATTTACACCAGTCTTTGATGCTATTTGTTTTTTCCTACCAATGAACACCTGGCTGTGTGCTGGAGCCTGTGAAATAGCAGAGCTGGCAGTGCTGCCTTCTGTGGGATGATTGCAAACCTCTGGAAAGGAGCCCTGGTCAGGCTGGCACAAGTGTCTGGTTGAGCAGCTGTCATGGGAGATGTGCAGGACTGGAATGCTGATGGCCAGCCCCTTGCCCAAGGCAGGAGTTTGGAAATAGGCTGCTGCCTGCCACTTACATGTAGGCTCAGCCATTTCCCAGGCTGTGCTTTTCCCTTAGAATCACAGAATCTTTTGGGTTTGGAGCAGCCTGATCTAGTGGGATGTGTCTTTGTCCACAACAGGAGGATGGAGTGAGGTGGCCTTTTCCAAACGATTCTGTGGTTTTATGATACCAAACAAATGAAAGAGCAAATTCAGCTGGTTTGTGAGGGTAACATTTGGTACAGTGCTGCTGAAAATGAAAAAATCCTCACCTACACTGTAAGGCACAAATGTGGAAGTTGTGTATCACTTCATGGCACTGATGTGTGTAAACTCTCAGTTTCCATGCTCTTAACAGCTCTTTTTCCAGTGTTTTTGCCTCCTCAGGAGTGTCACTGTTGAAATAAGGATTTATTGGATTTTAAGCCATGTTTACTGTTAGAGTTGGGAAGTGGGGATGTCATGGTCAAGCTGTTTCCCCGTGGAGGAGGATATTAGTTATTAGTTCCATTCTGATTAGAGGGGTGTGGGTTACTTTTTCCCAACTTCTGCCAAGAGCTCACAGTGCTCTGCTGGTTTTTGTTTGCAGGACTGAAACCCATACTGTAACAGAGCTCTTGCTGTTGTAGGATACAGACAGATCCCAAGGGAGTTGTGTCTTCAGTGCAGGAAATGGCACTAAGCTTTCAGGCTTAGTCCCTGTTTCATTTTTCTCCTGTGGAAGCTGAAATCTCTCTGTGTTGCAGGTGTCTGATGGTGTGGTGGCTCCTGGCTATGAGGAAGAAGCTCTCAAAATCCTTTCCAAAAAGAAGAATGGTGCTTACTGTGTCCTGCAGGTTTGTACCCCTGCTGCAGTCAGGGATGGAGCTGGAAACACAGACACTGTGGACCTGAGATGATGCTGCAGTCAGCGTGCTGGGCAAGCAGTATTCATACTGTGTGGTCAAGTCAGTGTCAGGTTGCCTTCCTAGTTCCTGCAGTGATTGTTGGGACTCCAAAATCACCCAGTTTTGGTGAACATGGCTCATGGATCACAGGTTGCTGTCAGGTCCTATTTCTGCTGCCTCTGAGAGACAAATGAGCAGAGAACTTCACTACAACATCACAAAAAGAAAATCCGAGGCTTAGCTGAAGTTGCAATTGTAATGTAGCTGCCAGGGGAGCTGGGGAAGATGGCTCAGGAGCTTCAGGCAAGGAAGAATGAAATTACAGACAGTCTTGGCAGCTGATTACCTCCTGGAATTCAATTAACTTTGCAAGGATGAGGTCATATTGGTGAAGCCTCTATCGTCAGGGCTGAATGCAGAGCAGTGCTAAGGAAAGTTTGGTCTGAAACATTTCAGTGGATTAGGAAAAGCACATTAAACATGTCCACACTCCTGTTTAAAAGTGGTCACCTTAGTCTGGGTTGTTTCCTGTCTGAAACCTCAGCTAGGGCTCCCAATATTCTGAATAAGGCCATGCATGGGTGGACCTGAGTGCATGTGTCACAGTTCCAGTTAACCTGATTGCTATGCTGGTGTAAATTAATGGTGCTTCCAGCTTGGATGGAAATGTGCCCCAAGAGTGCAGCTCTGGAAAGAATCACATTCACTGTTCCTTGAGTGCCACAGAGGGCTGGGAGTTGTAAGATTGAGGCACGTAGGAAGCATCTCCAAATATCCCTGCCTTCCCCTGGAATGCTGGAAGGCTCTGTGTGTGCAAGTGCATATTTTTCCCCTTTGTGTGGAAGGTGGAGGACCGTGGGCTTTGTTCTCAGAGTGTTTTACTGTCCTATGTGTGGCCCTCAGATGGACCCCCAGTACGAGCCCGACGACCTGGAGGTGCGCACCATCTACGGGCTGAACCTGATGCAGAAGAGGAACAACGCCGTTATCGACCGCGCGCTCTTCAAGAACATCGTCACCAAGAACAAGAGTGTGAGTGGGGGACATGCCTGAGCTCAGGGGCACGTGGAGTGAGTCAAGCTGTGCCTTCATCAAGGAATTGACCACTTTGGGGCAATTTTAAGAGCTCCTAAAATATCTTAGTGAGGTTTAAGGGGCTCTTCTTCCCAGACAATGCAGTGGACTTTCTGGAGCTGATATACTTGGGTAAATCAAGATAGGTTTCCTTTGTTTTGATTTTTTGGATAAATGAGAGGAGCTGAACCTTTCCCATTATCTCAGACTACCACAATATTTGTAAACAGGAAGCTACCATGTGCCATTTTTTATGGTGAGGCAGCCATGTGCTAAAGGTCCCTCACATCTCCTGACTCATTGCTTACATCACCCTTTTGTGTGCATGTTGTGTAAACTCTGGCCTGGCTGCCATTGCTCAGCAATTGGAGCCCACATCAGCAGGAGGTTTTCATTGATTTCTTTGTCTCTGATCTCATTCTCATTAAAAAAATGCACATTAATGAGTACATGATTAGTCACAGGCTCAGAAGCAATTTCAGATATTGAGGTAATAATTTTTTTTTCATAAATTAGGAATGGAACTTTAAAAAAATACAGATTTTTGGGAGCTGGTTTAATTGTTGTGGCCCTGAGTTTTGCCTATGAGCACAGCTGATGACAGTTAATGCAGAGGAGTTTTTAGGCTGAAGGCCAGTGGTGGAACCTGCTGAGATTGAGTCTTACCCCTGAGATTTGGGAGATCAGCTGCCAAACCAATAATTTCTGGGTTTTAATCTAAACAAAACTTGCTGGTAGTTGAACAGAAGAGGATATTGTTGTGTCCCTTGTTTTCCCTGTGTGTGGTTCAGTGTCTGTGCTGGCTGGGGCTGTGGCAAGGGGGGTCAGGGTGGTGCTGACAGTGGTGCTGTGTTCCAGCTGCCCGAGGCTGCTGTCCGAGACCTGATCGTGGCCAGCATCGCACTCAAGTACACCCAGTCCAACTCGGTCTGCTACGCCAAGGATGGCCAGGTGGGTGACTGCAGCAGGGCTTTCCCAGCCCCCTGCTCACAGGCAGGCCTGCAAAACCCTCCAGCACACAGGGAGCTGCTGAGCAGGGCCACAGGAGCTGCCCTGCACAGTGCTGTGCAGAGCTGTTGTTTCTCAAGAGGGTGCTCCAAAATCTTGCTGTCATTTTTTCATGGTAGTGGCAGGGCTGGCTCTTTCACTGGTGGGGTTGGAAAAGCTCTTACGTGCTTCTGCACTGTGGCCTGGAGTAATTTCTTTCTAACTACTCTGTCCTTTCACATCATTTTTCTCGGAGAGTGTTGTGGTCTATGTGGAACCTTAGGAAATTACAGTGGGTTTCTCAGCTGGATTCTGACTGTCCAAATGCTTCCTTATTTTCACTTTTTCCATAGAAAGGTGGGATATGCTTTTCTTTTTTCACCCCTCCAGGGTAATAAAAATCATCTGGTCTCCCTGATTATATTTTTTTAAAAAGCTGATGGTGGATGTTGGAATTTATAGGGGCATTATGAAATATGTAATTGAGATTATGAATCATATGGTCACACAGTGGTTTGGGGCTGGAAAGGACATTAAAGCCCATCTCATTCCACCCCCTGCCATGAGCAGGGACACCTTCCACTACCCCAGGGTGCTCCAAGCCCCATCCAGCCTGGCCTGGAACAATCCAGGGATGGGGCAGCCACAGCTTCTCTGGGCACCCTATGCCAGGGGCTCACCACCCTCACAGGGAAGAATTTCTTTCTAGTGTCTAACCTAAACTTCCCCTCTTTCAGTCTGAATCTTGAATTTTAAAAAAGCCCATTCTTACCAACTCATCACCAGGTGTTCAGCCTAAATAATTTACCTAAAAGTTGGTGTAAATGTATGGAAGGTTGTATCGTTGCCCAGCAGATTATTCTTGTAATGGTGCTCTTTAGCTGGCTCCTTGCTCTCCATGGAAGCTTTTCAGTAGGCCTGGATTGCTAAAAAAAAAAAAAAAAAAAAAAAACCAAAACAAAAAATAAAAACAGAAGAAAAATACAGAGAGTGTTTTTGAGCTTTGGTACATCATAAATCAGCAAAATGGATCAAGGAGTGAACCCTACAGGTAGAAACTGAGCAGAAACAGTGCTGTCCTTGCACTGGCACTGATTTGTGGTTGTCAGGTTGGTGGTACAGCCTGGAAATACCTCAGTGCTGTTTTAGAGGACCTCTGGGGTCGTGTGCTGTGTGGTTCCTCAGCAGATGTCTCTGGAGATCCAGATTTGTCTTTTATTCTGCTTTATGTTGGGGGTTTCTTTAGCTTTTCAGTGATTCTCTGCACTCAGCAGTGTTAGATCTCATAGCCCCAGAACAAAGGTGTTGCTGTCTTTGCTCGTTTCCCCTCATCCCAGCAGCAATTCCCAGTTTCCCTGGTGCTTTGGGGAGTCTGGGCTGAGCCTGGGTGCTGCAGATGTTTGCAGAGAGTGTGGTAATGGATGTTCCATATGGAAGGGAGAGGGCAGGAGGGAGCAGGGAGAGGCAGCCTGGGCAGGCAGGGGTTCAGCTGCCTGGGCTGCAGAGGTGGCTTGCAGATTTTCATGTGGAAAGCACCTTCCACATCTCTACACTTCAGCTGCTCTTCCCAGATCTGACCTGCCTTGGATTGCAGGAGCCAAGCCTGGCAAGTCCAGCTTGCTTTCAGTCACATTGCTTTTGGTTTTCCACGGGTTATTTCAGCCTCACAGCATCCCTAGGAAATGGGGATGCCTGGGAAAACTCTGGTGTATGAGACATCCAGCATGTTTACCAGGCTGGCACCACTGGGTTCAGGAGTGGATCAGTAAGGTAGCTGTGTTAGTACATTCCAGCAAAGTGTGGAGTGGGAAGCATTTCTGGACCTGAGTGTCATTTAATTTGCAGGAAGCCAGCTGCCACTAATTGCAATAAACACTTGCACTTGTTCTGGCTGACTTTCAGCTTGTACCACGTTGATTTACACTTACTTTAATGACACCATCATGTTTTAAATTAGCAATTTAAAATTATTCTTTCTTTATTCTCTGTACAGTAGCATAAAACAAACCTGTTAATTTACCTTATGCTTTCCCAGTGACTTCACTGCTTTGTTTGTCTTCCCAATGGTCAGGTCTTCTATTAGATTTTTATATTGCCAAGTGTCTTTAGGGTTTTTGTTTTCATTCATTATGCAGGGTAAATCTGAGTAAACCCAGACCAGTCTGGATCATTTTGCAGGAATCCTTTGGGCATTATCCATCTCATCCACCCTGTGCTGTTGCACAGCATTCCAGCTGTGGAGTGTGTTTGACTCTCCTGTGAACCAAAGTGGTTTTAGTCAAGTAATTCTTAGTTTTCACCCAATCTTTTTTCTATTAAGTGATAGATTTGGGTTTTTTTCTGCTCACCCTGTGCTGCTGTCTCCTTTGACTGCTCACACTTAATAGGCTCTGCTTAAGCACTTTTGGATTCCCAGGAGATTAAGCTCTGAAAGAAACATAATTAATTTTTGTGTAGGGGAGGGGGGGGAAGGGCTCCTTTGTGGAGGATTTGGGGGTTTTGGCTGTGTTTTTAGTGTGGAGGAAAGGCACCACGTGGGGCAGGGAGTGATGAGGTGTAGGAAGAAGGATGTTATAAAATGAAAAAGGCAAGGGAATAGGGAATAGGTACAGGCCAGTGTGAGGGGAGATGCAGATACAAGTCTAGAGGTTGTGTTATTAAGCAGAAGCTCAACCTACTGATATCTCTTCTTTAGACCAGAAATTCCAGGCTGGATTGAGGAAATCTTCCCCAGCAGTGTTCCATCAGGACCTGTGCTTTTAAAAAAAGCAAAACAGTGGCTTGAACCAGTGTTACAGATAAACCTCTGTAGATTTGGGTATGCTTGTAAAGAGTTTACAGTCTGCATCACTTTGATCAGCTGAAGTACAAAGTCCCTGCCATTTTGGAGTTGTTGAATACAAGCCAAAATTCAATTATTCATATCTTGACAAAATTTAGGTCACAAAAGATGTGAAATACTTTGTGAGTAGCTCAGAGAGGAAAGGAAAAGGCTCTTTTAGAAAGGTTCTTGGATGCTGACAGGTGGCAGAGCACCCCATGCCCTCACAGGAGTGCCAGGCCACAGCTCTCAAGGATGTGATGGAGATTGAGACACTGTTCTGGCTGGGAGAAGACACAGGACATCTGAAATATTAGAGACTTGGGAATGTTTCATGGTATTTTGGCCCCTGCTAGCAGTCAGTCTGGGGTACTCTCCAACATTTGCATCCCCAGCTAAAAGTCCCTGCCTCAGCCTAGCCTTGCTAGTCCCACTCTGAAGGGCTGGGTGGCAGTTCCTGGTGTGCTGTGGGACACAGCCAGCCCTCTCCTTTGTGCAGGGATGGAGGATAAACCTCTGTGGAAGTGGTAACACACCAGTGTGCAGCTGCTGTCGAGCTCTTTTGGGGTCCCCTGCAAGTTCAGGTGGGTGGGTTGAGAGCAGAGGTTGGACATCAGCAGTGTTTGTCAGGGGGAAGATGCCACTGAACTGTAGGAAACTTTGCATCTGTTCAGTGTTTGTGCTACCACCAATATCCCTGTGGGTTTATTACACACTGATGACTTCAGTTATGGCTGAGCAGATTATATCTGATAGCAGCCCAAGCCAACCAAGCCTTTCATTTGCTCCTTGGGGGAACAGGATCCAGCAGCATGTTTTATGCTTCTGGTAAGAGGTGAAGTCACCGTGCCTTGATGGATGGGAAGACAAATGAGTCATTCCTTTGAGGGCAGCCTGGGACTTATGGCTTTACCATCTGTCCCAGCCTGAGCTCGGAACTCTGAGGCACTGGCCAGCACCTCAAGCCTCAGCACTGTGTCCCTGGAGAACAGTCTGGGGAACAGTTCAGCTGTGGCTGAGCAGGAAATGATGGGGGAGACTTGTTTCCTGTCAGATCTCTGGATTGAAATGGCAGGAGCTCTCTGTAGGAAGTGGGACCCACAGGATGGACAGAAGTTACCAGCCCAAGTCTGACATCCCTGGTGGCTGGCTCTGGCTGCAGCAGCTCAGCCAGTGCTGCATTTTCGTAGCAGCTTCCTCGAGATCAAGCCACTGTGTGGATTTTGCTTATCTGTTAGAGATCAAGCCCAAGTGCTGTTAAATAGGGTTAGCAGCAGCTGTTTCAAAAGGCCTGGATTCTGGCAGATGGCAGCAGAGGAGATGCTCCAGGGCCCTGACAATTCATGGGATGTAACAGTGCCACTGACCAGCATTCCTGAGTGAGCAGTGGGTTTACTTCCTCATCAGCCTTGCCAGACAAGCTGCCCCTCTCAGCTGATGTGGTGAAGCTGTGTGTGCCTGACTCAGCAGAGGGATGATGGTGTTTGGGTGACCTGGGCTCAGACACGAACGCTCTGACTCAAGTGCCCCTTTCCAGAGGAGGCAGGAAGCCATAACTGTATCCTTCTCCTGAGGTGAAGGGTTTGACCCTGGTGGCTGGGGCTGTGTCGTTTAGAAGTGTTTATAGTGTGACTGTCAGCTCAGAAGAGCTGCAGCAGTCAGCAGTGCAGACAGTAACCAATTTACAGGATCAGGAACGCAGGCATTTGCCGAGTTCCCCCCACTAATTACGAACACTTTCTCTGCCTGGGTGGGGAGCAGCTGAGCCGGGGGGGGCATTCCCTGCCAGCCAGTGCCCCTGACAACGCCCGTGTGTCCGTAGGTGATCGGGATGGGCGCGGGGCAGCAGTCACGGATCCACTGCACGCGGCTGGCCGGGGACAAGGCCAACGCCTGGTGGCTGCGGCACCACCCGCGCGTGCTGGCCATGCGCTTCCGGCCCGGCGTCAAGAGGGCCGAGATCTCCAACGCCATCGACCAGTACGTCACCGGCACCATCGGGGAGGTGAGCGCCGCCCACGCCTGCCCTGCAGCCAGGCAGATCCTGCCCTGGGGCTCACCCCACGCTGGGGTGTGCTGGGATGGGGGATCCCATGTTTACTGCCCCACGGCAAAGTGTCCTGATTGCCCCTCCCTGAGTGCGCCCACAGCTGGAGGCTGCCCTGTGCCTCTCAGTGGGCGGCTTGGCTTCAGCTCCTGGTTCTTCCCAGCAGTGAGGATGGGTTGAAGCTCCAGCTCATGTTCCAGTTCTCCCTGCCCTGCCAGTGGCACCTTCTCACACAGAGCTGTTTGTTTGTGTGGCAGTTCAGATTCTCAGAATCCCTCTGACCTCCCCGTTACAGGCCACAGTGAGGCAACAAAATAGTATGTCCTCTTTAAGTATCAAAAGCCAAGAGCTGGATTAGGGAGCTTGTGAATCACCTTGTGAGCAGTTGCTTGTTTAAAGCGGTAAGAACTGGATCAGTTACTGTTTCAGAAGGTGAATCATAAACTCAGCTGCCGTTGGTTATGGGTTAAGTCATCTCCCAGATGCCTGCTGGCATTTATGGAGCAGCACACTGCAGGCAGAGCTGCTTGGAATTTGGGAGGGAGAGAAGGAATCCCTCAAGTCCTGTGGTTAGGAGAGGGAAAGAGTTAAAAGGATGGAGGAAGAGCTGATGGTAGTATGTTTTAACCCCCCCTGGTATGAAGTTCCCAGCAGCATAGTCATGAAGCAGAAAGCCTGGGATCAGAGGGAGGCCATCACTCATCCCCCTGGCAGGGAACTGCTGTGTGCTTTGGGGCTGAGCTGGCTTCTCGTGCCTGCAGGATGAGGACCTGGTGAAGTGGCAGGCCCTGTTTGAGGAGGTGCCCAAGCAGCTGACAGAAGCAGAGAAGAAGCAGTGGATTGCCAAGCTGTCTGCTGTGTCCCTCAGCTCTGATGCTTTCTTCCCTTTCAGGGATAACGTCGACAGAGCCAAGCGGGTAAGACCAGGGCAGGAATCTGGGGTGGCTCCAGGGGAGTGGCTGTGCAGCCTGAGCTCTTCCTTTGCATGTTGTGTGCACTGCTGAGCAAAATCCCTGCACTGGGATAGCAGATCCTGGGAAGGATGTTCCTGGTGGTTACTGCTCTCACATGGACAGTCATTGCTTAGTTTGTTGATTTGGGATGAATAAAGGATTAAAGTCTATTAAACCATTTAGGAGTATTAAGCCAAGGCCTGTTGCTTACAGAGGAACCCTTTTAGGGTTATTTCTTAGCAGCAGAGAGAACTTCTGCTCCCTTAAGGAGCAACTTTAGGGATGAAAGCCTTTGTTCAGTGGGATATGGGTGAAGGACTGGGATTGCCAGCTCCTTCTGAGCTGGATTTTGTGTTTCCATCCCCTGATCTTGCCCTCCTCCCTGTGCAGAGTGGAGTGCAGTTCATTGCCGCCCCCTCGGGCTCGGCTGCCGACGACGTCGTCATCGAGGCCTGCAACGAGCTGGGGATCACCCTGATCCACACCAACCTCCGCCTGTTCCACCACTGAGCCCTCTGGGCACAGCCTCACCAGCACCTGGGTGTCACTGGTGTGACTGGGGGGCTCCTGCAGCCTGTGCTCAGCAACGGTTGGTCACTCTGAAGAGGCCTCTCCCCATGTTCAGGGAGAAGGAGGCAGTACAAGTTGGCTTCCAGTGTAGAAAATCAGTGTCTTTTTGCAAATAAACATACAGTTGTTAGCTCTGTGTTGTCTGTGTGGTCCCTGTCACCCAAATTCTGTGTCCTCAGGAAAAAAGTTTACTTTTGGGGTAGGTTTTATGGTCCAGACTCTTCGTTAGATGGCCCGTGGAATGGTGTGAAAGCCTGGCTTCTGCTCAGCTTCTCATGGAACTGATATAAGATCTGCACTGTCTAGAACTAAGTTGGGTTGGTGGGGTTTTTTTTTAGTCAGCAGGTACTTCTAATCCATCATCCTCTTCCCTGGAGGAGTGGGGGGAGCAGGTCCTTTGCAGGAGCCACTCTGGGGTTTGGTGCTCTGAATGTTGCCCTACACACTCTGCTCTGTTGCTTTCTGCAAGGTAGAGGAGCCATTGACAGGCCTGTCCCCATGCTGGGAGCAGAGCAGAGTTGACAGGCTGGAAGGAGGGAAGTGTGTGGAGCCCCTTCCCTTCCCTGCTGTCTGCAGTTTGCATTAAGCAGATTTGAACTTAAGTTTGGGGAAAAGCAAAGTGAAACTCTGGAGCGCAGTGAGAGAAGTGAAGGATGAGCCCAGACACATTTTTGCTGGCAATCACTGCACCTGTTCCAAAGGGATTTTATCTTTTTCGTTTCATTTTATAAAATCTGTTGAGTTTTGCCCAGGGGCAGCCCAGTTTTTCAATAAAAACTTCTGTGGGCTCAGCTGGTGCAGAACAGGGAGTGTGTGTGCATGTGTGCCCTTGGCTGTAGCTGCCCAGGTGGGAGATGGACCTGGAAAAGGGGAAATTTGGGGTGTGCTCCTGCCTCTGCTGCTGACTATGGTGGTGTGTTTTGTTATACCTGATTGCCTGTTTGATCCAGACTGGTTCAAATGGAGCAAAGCAAAGAGAAGCTTCCTAGGTGAGTTATTTAAATGATACCATAACCCACACAATGGTTTTCCTTTAACACTCATCCCACCTGCCCCTGCTCCAGCCTGAAAGGGACCAGACTCCTCTCTTTGATCTCTACAGTGGATTATTTCCAAGTGACTGGATTAGACAGGACAGGGTAGAGAGCATTCAATTTTTTTGGTACAGATTAAGACAGCAATCCAAAATAAAATTTCTCCATTTCTTCCTGGCTGCTTCCTTTTCTGTGCTAACCCAAACCCTGGCCTCTGGCTTTTCTGTGCTGTTGCTTCTCATGAATTGTCATTGCCTGGAGTTTTACTTTAAAATTTGGGGTCTGGGACTCTTCCACAGAGAAGAATCACCTACTGTGAGGTTCTTTGGGGAATCTCTCCATCCATTCTTTACCTGCATCTTCTACAGCATTGGCTTAAACAGACACTGGCAGTAAGAACCTGGCAGCTCCTGTTCTGTGTATTCCCCTGATCCTTTGTTTGCTGGCCCTGGGGCACTGTTTGTTTTACTGAAGGAAGTTAATAGGTACTGATCTTCCAGGTGAGACAGGAAATGTCCACCTCAGCTAATCCCTCTCTAGGACCTGTCTGCTGTCCTACTTGTGCTGCATGATGTGTATGCAACATCTCAGCACCTGCAGGGGGATGGTTTTGCCTCCTGCCGTGCCTGCGGTAAGGTTAAAGGACAGGCAGGAGTTGTCACAGGGGGAAATTGGATTGTTTAATGTCCCAAACGAGTTCTTGACCATCCTGCCTCACTTGAGTGGATAAAGGTTGACAGAAATCTCTGGTGTGGTTCCAGGTGTGAGGTGACTTCACAGGAATGTCTCTGGGAATGGATTGTCCCCTGGGCTGCAGTGACAATTCCAACTAGCCTGGCACCTTCCCGTGGAAGGAAGCTTCCCCTGAAGCTGTGGGAGTGATTGTAGGGAAGGGCTGTGGTGGTCTCAAGGTGTCCCTCCTGAAGCCTGATCTGTTTCTGGATGTTTGCAGGCATTAAATCAGACTGTGAGCCCTGCTTGGTGTCTGTTTCCCAAAAGGAAGGGAATGTAGGGATGACCCTTCAGCTGAGGTGTTCTGAGGAGCAGCTGCTGCCAGGCTGGGATTTGCACGGTCACCCTGGGGCACCTTGCCCCTGGCAGGTCCTGTGCTGGCAGGACAACAGCTCCCAAAATGTGGAAGTGAACAGAGAGCAGAGAGGAATCATTCTGGGCCTCGGCAGGCAGTAACAGAGGAGTTTGATTTTTTTCTTCAGCCACCAAAAGACTTTTTCCCTGGAGTAGAGAGCCCTGACTCTGGATGTCCTGGGCTCTACCCAAAGCTGAGCAGACAAGCCCTGTGGAGATGTGCCTCCTCTTCTGGAAAAAGCTGCCAAGGGCTTAAATTCTGCAGGGCTTGGCATAGGTGTGAGCACCCTCTGGTTTGGGGCACTGACAAACTTCTACAGGGAGCTTGGGGAAAAGTGCTGTTTACATGATTTTATCTTGAAACGTTCCCTGAGGGCAGGGGAGGTGTTTGCTGCTGGTACAAGAGATGTGACGGGGGAGAGGAAGTGGGCTACAACTCCTCTTCAGTGTGTTGGTGAATTATTTAAGGACAAAGTGACTGTGAAAGAATCCTTGCAGAGTTGTTCTCTGATGCAAAATATGCAAGCCCTCATTTGGGAAAATCAATCTAGTTTAATGGAAAATTGCTCCTCTGTGTCTATGTCTGGGCCAGTTTTAGTTCTCAGGTTTTGTAGGGAGGTGTTTGGCTTTTGAACACTGATGGGGTAGAACTGCTGGGTTGCTGCTGCAACCACCCCACTCTTTGCGGAGGTTCTGGGTGCCCTGTTAATCTCTGTTGTAGACAGCAATCCCTGATACATGTCAAGAAGCCAAATGGTGTTTTTGTGGGATGCTTTATTGGGTGCAGAGAATCCCAGAGACTGGAGCAGTACAGTGCATGTGCAGCAGAGGGTAAGGGGCTGAGCAATCCTGACAGGACCTGTCCTGTCCTGCCTTTGCAAAGCTCTACAGGTCCTGGCAGCACAAGCAAAGAGCCTCACTGCTGGCTTGGTTCACTCTAATCAAGACTGGCTTTGTTTGCAAAAGGGCTGTGAGGAGCATTTTGTTTCCCTCCCTCCCCACCATGAGGTAGAAGCACAGGAGACCAGGCTCGGACCCCATTGGGGCCTGGCTCCTGCTGGGTTTTGAAGCTTTGAAGACATTCAACTTCACAGGTTTGGATAGTCTGGCTAATTTTGGCAACTCGGCCACTGGAAGCTTATTTAATTCTAGGTGTGGAACCAGCACCAGCTCAGCTCCTGTGCAAAGCAGGGGCTGTTTGCCTTTCCATCCCTTCCCTGCTGTCCCAAAGCAAGCCTGTGGCTCCTGCCCGTGCCATACCTACCCACTGTCTGCGCTCTACAGGACAGGGGTGCAGCTGGAAGCCTTTAATTAACAAACTGCTCTACCCATATTCTCTCCAGGTTTACTTCACTCTTCTCTGGGATGTTTGTTCCATCTCGTGTCAAGGCAATGTTACTCCAGCTCTGAATCATCCCGCTCAGTATTATCCACCTCAGAATAATCCAGCTGAGGATAATCATCTTCATCCTAAATTCCACGGCAGCAAAGAGAATCTCTTAAACTATATGTCTGGTTTGTAAATCTTTTTATTAAAAGAGTTGGGTTTTTTTCTTTTCCACAGTAGTAAAGCTTTGGCACTTACAGTATAAAAATAATCACTGATCATAATTACACCAAATTCCTCTTTTGTCAACTGCATACTAAGTGTCTTCCATACATTTTATTCCCATATAAAAACACTTGAAGGTCAGGGGAACAAAACTGATAAATAACAGTATGAGATATAAAGATACAGCTAGAAAAATACTAGGATCATCAAGAAAGAATTAGGACTGTGCATATTTTAAATATCACAGTGATTGGATGTGCTGTTCCTATCTTATTGCTGGCTGCATGCTTATGTGAAAGCAGAAGTGTTTGGTGGACTTTCCTATCCCTAAACCTCAGTATTATTGTACTCAAATGTTCTTGCGTAGCACGGGAACCATGAATTTATACACCCTCCCTCCCCTAAAGTATTTTGATCCCCCACCAGATTTGTGATTTGTCACCTCTCCCCCTCCTCCCTTTTTTTTTTTTCCTTTTGGCCCCCTTTAAATTTGAAAACGTTGACTGGAATTCAGCACTTTGAGCAAAACCAAGACAATCGCTACCAATCATGAGAAAAGTCTGAAACACTCCAAGAGTGGGCGCTTGGAGAAGCTGTGAGTTGAGCTTAAGCTGGGAAAATGGCTCCAGAGCAGGGGGCCATTCTCACTAGATGCAGTTTTGCTAGCATCACTCCAGTTTGGATGGTAATCGTGGCACAGAGGGGTTTATACTTTGGTTTGTCTGTTGCCATGGCCGCAAGAAGTCTTGCTCGATGTTACTTTCCCCGTGGATGTTGTGTGTCTGCCTGTACATCTAGGGGCATGAAACACTCAATGGGGCAGTTGACGTTCTGTCAGGAGGGAAGGAAAGTTAGAGTTAGCTCCCTTAGAGCTCTGTCCTGGGTGCGGTTTGTGCTGGGAGCTGCTGGCAGCGCCTGGGGCTGCTTCCCAGCACAGAGCTGGAAATCACTGCATGCACTGGTGCCTCAGAGCATGCATCGAGGCCCTGCTGGGGCTGTGGCAATGTGTGTAGGGGTGAGCTGAAGCAGCCCTGTGTGCCCTGGGACATCATGCACTGCTGGGAGCACCAACCCGCGCCGCGCTTACCCCAAGTGACCCCGCCACCTGTGCCAGGATAATCACACCAGGATGGGGCAGAGAACAAAAGGTGTACTCACAGTGTTGGTGGCCTGGTGATACCTCTGTGTGAACTGTGTGTAGGTGTGGCCAGCAGAGCCCTCGGGGGCCACCTCCACGCTGGGCCTGCGGCAGTTGTCACAGCGCCAGCCCTGCGGGGACACAACGGGAATGTCAGTGCCATGGCCAAGGAGCTGCCAGGGCTCACACAATCCCAGACTGGGCTGGGCTGGGGTGGGAGGGAGCCTAAAGCTCATCCCATTCCACTCCCCTGCTGTGGGCAGGGACACCTCCCACCATCCCAGCTTGCTCCAAGCACCATCCAGATTGGCCTTGGACACTTCCAGGGATCCAGGGGCAGCCAACAGCTTCTCTGGGCACCCTGTGCCAGGGCCTGTTCACCCTCACAGGGAAGAATTTCTTCCTAATACCCACTCTAAATCCATCCCTCCTTTAGCTTACAGCCATTAATTCATGAGCATTCATACATGAGGCTAGAGCCACCAGCACCAATGAGGCTGCTCCTGTGTTACACCACACAGGCACTGATGCAAGCACTTCAGCTCTCCTAATTACTTTTCTTCTTGGATGTTTTGGCCCCTTCCATGGCCTGAAACCCAGCAGTGTGAGAAGTGCAGCCCAGCACAGCCTGTCCATCCCCTGTGCCCAACCTGACACAGCCCTCCTGCTCACCTGCTGTCCTCCGTAACAAGTGCAGGAGCAGATGGCCCCAAAGTACTCCTTCTGCCACTGCTCCCCAACGTGGTACATCTTCCCATCGTCATAGCACGTGGTCTCATCTGTGGAGGCACAGGCAGAGCTCAGGAGCAGGGCCTGCCTTGGCTTTAAGCATTCTCAAAGCAGCCTGGTGACCAGAAGGGGAGCCCCTGGAGAAAATGTGCTCCCCCTCATCTGACCAGAGACTCCCTGACTGGCAGGGGAACATCAGACAGGCTCACAGCTCTCCAGACACTTTAACCTGCAACAGGGAGGTGTTTTCCTGACAAGAGCAAGGCAGTTTAAGTCACAGTGTGAAGGCCTTGAGGTGACAGGCCCTGCAGGGAAGTCCAGCTGGGGTAATCCACTCCCCTGAGAGCAGTGATGTGTCCCTGGCCTGCAGCTCCAGGGGCAGACAGGTGCCCAGTGTGCTGTGACCTGAGCTAACAAAAGCTTTTCTTCTTTTCAAGCTCAGGAATAGGAGATTTATGCCTTCATCTCTTGTGAGAACAGACTGAAGCTGTCACCAGTTCAGGTGATAATCTGCTTGTCCCCCTGGCAGGACAGAGCTGGCATGCTGAGACTTCCCTGAATGAGAGCTCAGACTAAAACAGCAGAAACACACTTACGAGGTTCACACTTGAATTCTCCTTTTCCATTCCCAAGGCAGGTGCAGCTCATCATCTGGCCATTCTCCCCTTGCCTGTCCCACTTCTCCCCAATCTTGTAGTTAACTCCATTGTCATGGCACCACTCTGGAGAAGGCAGAGGAACAAGAATCAGGAGCTATCACGCATGAACAGGAGGAAAACAGCTTGGCATTCTCTCAGAAAAGGCAGGAGAAAGAATCTTCACAGGTCATCTAAGTCCCAAGGTGGAAATGGGTTCAGATCCTGCAGCTTTTAACTGCTGAAGGCTGTTTCAGCTCTGGGAAATGTATAAAGGCTCTCGGGAAAAACGTAGGATGTGACAAAGAATAGGGAGAGGAGGTTTGGTTCATATGAGATGGAAAGAAATGAAAAGGAATTTAATAGCTGTGGGGCAGGAAAAGAGAGAAAAAAATTTAAATGCTCTTTTTTGTGCAAACACCCAGCATAAAATTCACCACAATCTCACAAGATACAATGGCTAAGCCATGTGTATCAAATAATGAAATATAAATATTAATCCTGTAAAATAAGCATCTTTTCTTGTAAAATTAAGTGTCTTCACATAGACTCCTCTGAATCTATGCAAATTGCAGAAATACTCTCTTTGCTGAGCTTATTCCACAATTTAAAAGCCTAATTTCAATTAGCTGGGTATGTGTTGTGTTAAACTGCTCAATCATAGACTTTTGTTCCATTCCGTTATGTCAAGCTGGATATCTTTCCATGTAAACCACAGTTCTGCAAAGAATAAAACTTAATGCCCTGAGCAGAAGTGTTAGAAAATTAGAAAATGGGATTTGCAAGCTGCTTTGCAAAGGCTGCCTGCAATGCAAACCAGATGTATTGTAACACCAGCACTGGCTGTAATACCCACTGAAATCCACACCTTCCTGTATTACCCAGACACGTCTGGCAAAGGTAAAAAAGTCTCTTATCAATACAATTGATATTGATTGCTGCTGATGGCAATTCTAGATTAGCTGCACAGCTCAGAGGCAACCAAAGTTTTCCATCACTTCTTCTCATGATGCAAAACACTGCTTTGGTTCAAGGACTTCAGGTAGACCCTGCCTTCATTTGCATCATGTTTGGCTCAGGCTGATTCTGTCAAACATGGCACTAGTGCTGGAGCAGAGTGGGGATGGGGATGGTTAACAGCAAGCTACTCACTAGAAGAGTCACATCTGAAATGGCCACTGCCAAAGCCTAAACACTGGCACCAGAGCTTAAAGCCAGTTTCAGATAAGCGCTCCCATTCCTCGCCAATGGAATAGAAGGAGCCAGTGTAAGTATCAAAGCAGGTGTCGTCAGCTGGCTGGTTTATTCCTTCAGACACTGGAACAAAAAAAAAAGAGAAGAAACAGGCATCATCACACACAGCAATGGGAACTGCTGAAAGACAGAATGATTTTCAGTGAATATATGCTTTTTTCTTCTTGTAATATCCTGGCAGTAATGGAACTACCCCATGGGCATACACTTGATGGTTGTCAGCAGCCCAGCTCCCTGTGATTTATTTTCCATTTGCATGTGTCAGAGCAGCTGAATGATAAAAAAACTGACACAAAGGCTACTTTCATTTTGATTTGCCAAGTTTCAAGCAAGTGTGAGTTTCTGCATTTGCTGCTGGTGAGCAACAATCTGACTCTGCCTGTTTTGAGGAGAAAATGTGCTGGAAGATGCTGAGGAGCAGCAGGGGGTGGGTAGCTGCACGTACAGTTTTTTGGGGTGCTGCAGGTTCTGTGTCGTGGCAGGGGGATGGGAGGAGGAGAGCAGACCCTGTTGTTGGGCAGAGTGATTTGTCACCTGAGGTGTGTGCCTTGGCTGGTGGGTGCTTTACAACCACCAGGTCAGGGTGTGATGGGCAGGGTCAAGAGCTGATGGTCCTGTCTGTTACAGATACAAGGTACCAGTGATTCTGACTCCCTTTAAGCGCAGCAAATACCAGATCTCTCTTGCGGCCTTGGGGCTTGTCTAGAGCCTCAAAGCACTTTCTCTGTGCTTACACAGCAGCTCAGGACAGCTCTCATCCCACCATCAGTGTGTGTCAGTTATCCAAAACCAGAGGGCCTCACAAATTACTTGTCCCAGTGTCCTGCTACAAACTGTCCTTGTCAGAAATTTCCTTCCTGAACTGTTGTCAAGCTTGGGCACCAGGTAGGTTACCTTGAGTAAGGGGAATGAGGCAGGGGGGTTGCACAGGTTCATCCAGACTCTCTAAGGCCATTCCTTACCAGTATTGCCAACTGTGACCACCTCCTCCAGCACCTTCTGCCTCCGGTGATCCTTCAGGGCTTCCACTATGATGTTGTAGGTGGCCCCTCTTGTAAGACCCTTGAGCGTGGCACTAGAGGAAGTGCCAGGAACCCTGAACTGCAACAAGAGACAATGCAAGGTCACCAGAAAGGTGGGAGGGAATCCCCTTTAATGTTACCTCTCTCAGAGGAAAGAGAGGGTGTTTAGGATGACCCCTACGCTCTGCACCATGATGGAGCCAGACCACTCCCCTTAGATACTCTGAGAACTTCTAACTTCACACCAAGTTAGACTTGGCTACTCTGGACTATGGATCACAAGGTGTTAGTTTTGCCATTTCAAGGAAACCAAGGGAGACACAGGAAGAGTCCTGTAGCTTGGAGAAGCAGCACCTCAATCTTTGAAACCCCCACTCAGCTTGCTGCTCCCTTCCCTGGTGAAATGTCACTGCTGACATCATTTCAGTTTTCCGGTTTTGGCAGTTTTATCTTGTAGCCTTTTCCATACAGGAGATGAGGGAGGCTTTCATCCATCCTGGTCCCAGCTATGTGTTAAGCAGACTCTTTAGGCTAATTCCTGCCACTCCCCTCAGCACAGCAAAGGGACTGGGAGACTCTCAGGTGGGAGAGAGGCAAGGTTACCCCCTGGCTCTGTTTACCTGCAGAGTGTCCTCGTCGTGGCTGACGGGCTGGCAGGAGATAATGTACTCAGAGCTCTCCAGCAGGGGCCTCCAGGAGATGGTGGTGTGGGACAGGGCCTCCTGCCCCGCGCTGTCGTTGCGGCGGGGCCCGCGGGAGTGCGGGAAGGAGGGCTCCACCACGATGGGCACCTGGTACCCCGGGATCTCCAGGGCCTCGTCCACGCTGGGCAGCGGGCGCCGCGAGCCCGGCCGGAGCGGAGTGGCAGTGGTGGGGCCGGGCCGCCGGTAGCCGTGCTCCTCGAAGAAGACCTGCTGGCCCTGGTGCCCCACGGTCTGAGGGTGCCCCGAGGAGGCTGGAAGCTGGATGCCGTTGCCATTGTCGTACCTGTTGTTGGTAAGGTAAGGGGTCCCCTCGTCAATGGAAGGCACGTCCAGGATGTCGGGCTGGTTGGGGTGTGGTCTGCTGATCAGCGTGGGGAGCTCGTCTGGACAAGGAAAGGTTAGATGCCATCAAGCAAAGCAACCACAGCAAATCAAACAGCTGTTTTACACCACTCCAAGCATCGAATATTAGCAATTACCCCAAGATGCAACACTTTTTATGACCTTGCATAATTCCCTCTCTGCATCTTTCACACACAGGCATAAGAAGTGTGTGCTGGTATGAAATTTTCATACAGCTGAGCAATGCTTTGGAGCACTGCAACCCAAAGAAGCCACCATCACTGCTCAAATTGAGAAGAAATGATTACAAGAGATACTTGTGGGTTATTATTTTAAGAGGAATCACTGGTGAGCAGGAAGAAACTTGCCCCTTGATCATGTTTGGATGTCCAGCTGGTATTTTGCTTGCTATAGGTATCTCAGTCTCATACTGTGAAAGTTGCAAAGTAAGAGGAATGCAACAGGCAACAAATTGAATGGATTCTGCATTTGATACCCTCAAGTGTTAGACAGTAATGTTAACCCTGATTTAATTATCCATTAGGGACACAAGCAAGAATCCAGCACCAAGCACACTGTTCCATTGCCAGTGTTCAAACACAGGTAAATGTGATTAATATAAATTTGGAAGTGTACCTCCTGCATCCTTAGAAAGGAAAATCTTCTTACAAAGCCTATTTGACTCAAAGAAAAGGTGTGGCTGAGTGGTGTGAACAGGACATTTTTAAAAACATTATTATTTCAGTCCTCCACAAATGTCCTTCAATGTATTTCACACTGCATTCTCCAAATGGAAGCTATCTCCTGCTGGCACACAGAAATCCAGAGTTTTGTTTACCTGTCCTTTTCCTGCCAACCAGCGGTTCACTCTTCTGATTGTTCTTCACAGCAATTATGTAGATGATATATTCAGTGCCAGGTTCCAAACCTAGGGAGGAAGGACACAGAACAATTTTAGATTTATGAGTTGCTTTTCTTTTATGATTATGTGTAAGAACTAAGGCAGAATGAGAGGTGGGTGTGGCTGCAGTATCAGGTATGTGCATTTCACACCCGAGGTTTTCAGGACAGGGCAGAGAGTTCAGACTCCTGTTCCTCAGAGCAAGTTTGCAATCTGACTGTGTCAGCTGGGATCATGGACCCAAACATAAGGGATCTCTAGCACTTGTGACTGGTGAGGTGCCAGAATCAGGGGCTTTTCCTCGTTGGAAGGACAACAATTGTAGTGATAGTGAAAAGAAGCACCGGACTGTTCGAATGTGGTGGTTGTTCTGATCAGTGAAGTGGAATGTCTTTGTAGGACAGCTGTGTTTACAGGACCACTCTCTAGTACTGGAAACCACAATAAAAGAACACAATTTTCTCCGTCTATTAGCTAATCATCAATGCATTTTATAATTAGGCCTTCCACCTCCCTCTCTCCTGAAATTGAAGTGTTTCAGGTGAAGAGCTCCCAGACAGAAGAGAGTTACCAGTAATGGTGGCCTCGGTGGTGCCAGGCCGGGGCCGAGGCAGGACCTCCTTGACTGGTGAGCCAGGCTTCTCATATCTGATGATGTAGCCCGTGATCTTGGCTCGGGGAGGCTGCCAGGTGATCAGCAGGGAGTTGCTCGTGGTTGTAAGGAAGCGCAGGTTAGAAGGAGCATCGATAGCTGGCGTGGAAACAAAAGGGTTTAACAAGTCAAACGCAGGGAAGACCAGCACATTCTTCATCTGACTTACACCTGCTTGACACCCTTCTCAAACCTACTGCTGGGAGTCACAGGGAAAATTAAATGTGATCAGATACAGAGAACTCCTAACTGGCCATATGTGGTTACTGTGTGCTAACATGAGCAAAAAGGCCAGACAAGATCCTTACCAGTGGAGGCATCCAGTACCACTGGGGAGCTGCGTGCATTCTCGTTCAGAGTGTACAGGTAGATCTTGTAGTCAGTGCCAGGCTGCAAGCCTAAAATGAAGTTGGAACACACATGTTAGCTAAGGAGAGGAAGCCACCTAAAATGGCCATCAAAAGGTCTTTCAGTAACATCTTCTTGGAGCCTAGTCTTGATGCCTCAGATATTTTTTCCCATCTTTTGTTCCTATAGTATTTCTCATCAGATCTTCAATTCCAAAACAAGAACCATACTTTCAGATATGGTCCTGCAGCTGCAGGAGCCCTCACTTACCAGTGATAGTGTAACTCCTGAGTTCAGGGCTGATGGTCCTCTGAATGGGGGTCTGGCCACCCGCAGGGACAGCTTCCACCAGGAAGCCTGTGATGGTCTCAGTCTTGGTCCTCCAGGTGATGGTGATGGTTGTCTCAGTGACATCTGTCACCCGGGGCCTGCGAGGGGGACTCACATCTGCACCACAAGGGAAAGGGTCCTGTCAGTACAGTGGGGACTGCCAATCTCATCAGCCAAGCCTTGGTGAGGCCTGGGATGGGGCTTTGGACACAGCCCCACTTCAGACACAGAGCAGGCTCCTGGCCACTGCACCCACACAGCCCCAGGTGGTCATCTGGGGAGGGCCAGCACTTACTTTCGAGGGTTGTGACCACCCCCTGGGCTGGTCTGCTGGTCAGGGAGTCCTTCAGGGCATACACACTCACTTCATACTTGGTTGCTACCTAGAATGGACAGTTACATCATGTTATGAGAAGGACCCAGCACGGGGGGAAGACACTCCTGCCTTCAGTCAGTGTTTGGTGGAGCCACTTTCATCAGTCAACACTTACTGAAATATGAAACCTTAAAATACATTGGGAAAGGATTGATGGGATCATTCTAATTATTTCCAGCTGTAATAAAAGAGTAAGCATGGACCCTGGCACACTGTGCACACTGAGGAGCAGAAGAAATCCTGGAAGAAGCTTATTTACCACCCCTCGTTTTAGAATGTGTGCTTCAAAGCTAGTTCTTCAGAGAAACTCTAATTTCCCTCCTATTTTTCCCTGGGTTAATGGATGCCATTTGCTATGATAAGGAATCAAATAATGTGAATAAAAGAGAATTGTGTAAGTAGCAGCATGGGGGGTTTTGTCCTTGGCTGCATCAGACCATGGGTGCACCTAGATTAGAATGTTTTTTAAGGCTCATTTTTGAAAATGATTCATAAAACTCCTTAAAAACAGATCAGTAGCTTTTTAAGCTCGCAGGAACCATAAAAGCAGTTATTTTCAGCCTTCCTCAGTTCAGGAACTCCTGAAATATTTCCAGTGGAGAAGATGGCTATATAGCAAATTTAAGCTCACTCACAAAAGACTTGCATTTTTAACTTATATTTTGCAGATACCTTAAAAATAAGCAATAGACTGCCAGAGCTCCCATATCACAGCTTGAAATCTCTTCGTTAGATCACTTTATCTGACCTCTTTTGTGAAAGATGAGTAAAAGCATTTTGCTGGGTTACTTTTCATTGTGAACCTGGTAATTTGCATTTGATTAGGCATCCAGTCTCTCAGTGCTAGATGAGGAAAGGGGTAGAATGCACCCCAGCAGGCCAATTACTTGCCTTTTAAGAAAACTACAGTACTGAGTAGTTACAGTCTGACTTGCCACGAGCTTCAGAGCCAGACCCTTAGGAGCTGTAATGATCTATTTCAACTGAAGCTCCTGACACAGGAATCTCAAATTTCTTCAAAAATCTTCTCACAACACAAAGGAAAAAGTTACCATCAAGCCAGACACGACTGCAGATGTGCTGTCTGGAGAAAGGTTGATCTCTTTCATAGGACCAGTCTTTTCTTTGGGGTTCACTCTGACTCTGTAGCCAGTGAGGCGAACATTGGGTGCGTTCCAGTTGATGGTGAGACTGGTGGGAGTTACCTGAGTAAACTTCAGGTTTGTTGGAGGTGGAATTGCTGCAAAAATCCAGATTGGCACATGGTTACTTTAAAAAAAGATAGTCTTGGATAAGACAATATTCTCTCCTGAACACGAGGCAGGTTTAGGCCAGGAAAGTGAAGTGCCCTGTGCAAACACAGGCATAAAGCACCATGGGAGGGGACACGTTGTTCAGGAGGAGATTCTCAAACCTACAGCACCACTTTTCAGCAGAAATAAGGAGATACCAATGCTTCAATCCTGAAGGTAAGTGAGCAATGACATTTGCTATGATATAAGGTAAAGGGTTGGGAAGGTGATTAAATCTCTAGAAGGCCAGTTTGTTTTAATGATTCTACCAGTCTCTGCTTTTCATCACACAGCTCACGGTTTAGTCCTGTGCTCCACTTGCCCCTGCCTGTTCACTTCCAAGATACGATGGATGATTTACAAAAGTGAGTAGGAAGCAGGCTCAGGAATTGCAGAGAAGATATAAAAAATACTGCAAATGGAGAGGGGAAGCATTTTACAGCCACTTGCACAGCGAGCGAGGCAATGGAAAAGCAGAGCTGTGGTTGGCCATGAGGCTCATCACACAAGAGCCTGTCCACAAGCTAACACATCCACTACTCTTACAAACAAATGCTTGCCTAAAAAAAGGAGTGTCCAGTGAAATATTTTCTTGCCTTACTGTTGGTAAGCCTGGGGCTGTAAACAGAGCAAAGATATATCTTATCATAGTTCCCACTATGGCCCACTATTGCTATGAAAGCTTTCCAGTTTTACAAAGTGGAAATACAGGATAATTCTTCCTTCTGGCTTTGCTCAGAGCTCAATCTAAAGCCCACGAGAGTCAATGGAAAGTCTTGAATGACTTCAAATTCACTTCTGAACAGCCCACAAAAGGTAAACCATAGAGGGTGGGTTTGAAAAAGTATTGTATTTGCATTTCTGGCAGGTAGTCAGCCAGCTGTTCCTTCATTACATCACTTTGCTTCAGTTTAGCACAGCAGATCTGTACACTAGGACCCACTGAATTCATTCCACCCTTGGAATTCAAGTGCCACCTTTTCAGCCACAAATGAATGAGAGACCTTTATTACATAGGTGCTACCTGTCTTTGTAATAAAGTCACATCTGGTAATGCTGGAAGCTTGCAATGGATTCCATATTGCTGGAAGCAATATTAAGCTAATTCCTTGCAGTAATTTTCATTTTTCATCAAGGAATTTTCAACGCATGGAATTGTAGCTGGATCAGCCTGGCACAGAAGGCATTCTCCTGTGCAGGTGATGAGGGTGCAGGGTGTGGACATGCAGTGGGCTGTGGTCCCTAGGGCAGTGCCAGTGAGGGATCTGCAGGCTCTGTGACACCTGAGGGTTCAGCAATCTTCCAGCCCTTCCTGCTGATCTTTGGCTCCAACAGCAAGGTCCCTGAAAGCTGCCCTCATCTCTTGTTGGTCACTACCTGTGCTTTCAGGTGTCCCATACCTTGAAGGCAAGACAAGAGCATTGTGAGAGCGATCACCACGGATCAGGCTCCGTGGCCAGCGACAGGACACCACTGGACATCCCTCCCTCCTTTCTCTAGGATGCACACCTGCTCTCTGGCCTGCCTTCCCTGACGTGTATGCAGGCTGACTGTGCTGGCAGGCAGCTCTCTGGCCCCAGCTAAGCCATCCCCCAGGAGCAATCCCATCCCCTGGGCTGCCCCTGGGGCCGTCCCGGCGCGGAGCACCAGTTGCACATGGAAGCACACGATACCCCTGGGGGCTGCTGCCATGGCCTGCTGGGGGTGGTGGGAGCTGTACCTGTGGACTGGGTCCCAGTGAGGGGCAGGCTCTCCATGTCATCGTAAATGGCAACGATATTGATAGTGTACTCAGAACCTGGCCTGAGGCCATGCAGCTCAGCAGTGTCTTCTTCGCCACCTGGGGCCGGCAATAGCTCATGGATTCCATCCTCAGGGCTTGAGTAGGTCACCCTGTACCTGGTGACTTGCCCCTGAGGGCTTTCCCAAGCAATTTTGATGGAATCAACATCCACCTCAGTGAATGTTAGTCCTTTAGGGCGGTCAATGTCTGTTAGGCAAATTAACGGTAAGAGGTTAAGTGATACAAAGCAGGTTTGTGGGTGAGGAAAATAAAAAGCATTTCGATTACATGCAAAGCGGTTTTCAGTTTGGCATGGCAAGGGGGCAATGGATTCTCCTCTGTGCTGCACTTTGCCCACATGCTTACATGCCTTAGCCTGAGTTTGCAGGGGCCAGGCAGCAGGAGGGCAATCCTGGCTTTGCTGAAACCAAAAGGACCTGCATTACCACCTTCAAAGCAGCCAGGACAGCAATTCTCACCTATCTGAGTCCCTTGGCACCAAAACCCCTGTCACACAACTCTAGTAGCATCAAGCTACCTTAGAAGTGAACAAGAGGAAAAAAGAAATGGGAATGTTAAGATCCATTTCTCCCATGTAAATGGTTGCTAGTGCCACAGGCAGCCAGAGAACCCCCCTGGCTCTGTAAGCTTGGGTTCATGCTGCACTTGCTGTTCACTACTGTGAGCTGCTGTGCAAAGTGCCAGTCCAAGGAGAATCCATCCCGCTGCTTTCTTTCACAAATTAATGTCCAATTAACACACCTCATCAAGAAAGCAAAATTACTCAGCATATCATATTGTAAAATCAGTTAGAAACAAACTTTCAAGCTTTGTATTGAGTGCACATGGAATGTCCACAGGTGCAAGTGGGTGATATGCACACCTCCCAATTAAACCAATTCATGGGATTTTCCTGGCAAGGTGGGAGCTCTGAGCAGGGGAAGTGAGCCTTGTTCCTCAGAAGTCTGGAGTGGCTATCACAGAAATGCACCCATCTGTTACACAAAATGGGAGGATCTGACATGTAATTTTTATACTGGATCAAAATCATGCTTTTCTAAAAAGTTTTATCTTTTTCATTTGCCATGTTGCATTAGTCCTCAATTTTCTACCTTTTCTAGTTGGCAAAGGTGATTTTTGTCCAGGAATTTGTTGCTTTGAATGTGGACTCTTCACTCATCTCTGCAAAGCTCTGGAGAAGCTCCCATTGTCTGTAGTGTTTGGGGCTGAGTCAAGGTTTTGAGTACAAGCTTGAGCGGGGAAATAAGAATCACACAAATCCCTACCCCAGAGTATCCCTCAAAAGCACTTTGCTTCAAACATACCCCGAGCTGCAAGGTCCCTCTTGTATCCCCCCTGTGACCAGAGCAGCACTGCTGTTTTATACATAGCACCTCAGTCCTGGAATTATTTTGTTTTGCAGTGCTTCATCCCAGGTTCTTGGTATAACCCATGTGGTTATACTCCCTTGCATAGGGCAAGTGCTCCCAAGCCCAGTCCAGTGCCTCGACAGCAACCACCTTTGCCACCTAGCTCCACAAAAAGTGGATCCTGGCACATTTTACCCACTGATTAGCTGATGGCAAACGAAACCCCAAAAGATTTTGTGGCTTTAGCGAAAGAAAATGAGAAGCACAGCACTTCGAGGGGGTGGGAAATTGCATTTTGGCAGTGCTTGAGGCAGAGGGACTGCGTTTCTGCTGGAAGCTGCAGTTTAGGTGCATGGTACTTCTCACAGGACAGACCAGTTCACTCTCTCCTGGAGACCAGGCCCCTGGCTTTTCCCTTCCCTGGGAATGTGGTGGTAGGTTCAGACATCAATAGAACACACATGTTTGTTCCCCTGAAGTGAAATACGTACTGGTGACAGCTGTCTGAACCAAGGGCTGGCTCTCCCCGTTCTGATTCTGAGCAGCGACACTGACCGTGTACTCCACTGTGGGCTGCAGGCCTTCAATAGTCACTTGGGTTTGATCTGGCAGGAAAGAACACCATCAGTCAGAAAGAACAGCACAAAGCTGCAGAGTGCTGGCCCTGAACGAATGGCCTGTCTAAGCCACACCATGAATAAATGTCATTAAAATAAGGCGGGACTGAGAAATTAAATTTGCCTTTAAATTGCACCACGCTTCTCTGGCAGTGCACAACTGCAATTTGTACCTGTTCCAAGGCTCCACAGCTGAAAGGGCAGGCTAGCAGAGTGGGTAGAACAAAGCACAGGGAGACCAGCTTTCATCATTTTTTTAGGATAAGACTGACCAACTCAGCTGCATCACAAGCATCCCCAAGTGCTCTGCTGACCCCACGAAATGCAGTTTTCCTGAGAGCTGCCATGGCAGGTTCCACAGGTACTACACTACAGACCTGCAGTGTATGTGACTGAATCCTGCTGTGACCAAGGGTCACATTATGTGACTTCCAGAAGGATTTCAGAGCAAGGTTTGCTGGATGCTAGAAATGCCAATGGTATTTCTTTGAAATGCAGGTGCTTTTCATGCACACTGAGGCTGCTGAGAACGAACTTTTGCAGTACACTGGTGTCAAAGAAATATGAAGCTTTTGGTGCAAAAATCTGCCCGAGCTCATCTGTCCTGGATGAGATAGAACTGAAAATCAGCAGGATGGCAAAAAAATGGTGCAAGCAGCAGCAGGATTTCAGTGGTCACATCTTACATTCTTTACAGATCCAGTAAAGGATGAGATGACTCTTACCTGCAGGGACAATTTCTGTTTTTGTGGGCCCATGTCCATTCTTGGGGACAGCAGTCACCCGATACCCTGTGACTGGGGATGTTGAAGGGAGCCATCTGATACTGATACTGTTGTCCTGGACATCAGTGACTTGCATCTGGGATGGTGTGTCTATTTCTGAGGAACAAATAACATTTTTCTGAGTATGCTGGTACAGGAAACCCTCCCTCCACTGTTGTGTCATGGCTGAATTTTATTCTGCACTGCTTAGAAGAGAAAACACACGTTGCTATTCATTTGTCTCTCATGCTAACCCAGACCAAAAAAGCCTTAACCACCATGTGTGGGTGAGTGATCTCATATCAACCTAAGTTGAGGATTTTTGTCGTTTTAAAGGCTACTAAGTGCCTTTATCTGCAGCTACAGCAGGAGTAGGATTAGGCTATATCCAAATCAGGAGTGAGACAACAGTCTTGGCATTACAAAGTTAGGTCTCCTCAGGGTCATATAATCTGACAGTGAAGCACTAGAATTAAGCCAGCAGTGACCCCACATTTCGAGAGCCCAACAGGATTTCCACTCTGCAATGAGCAGTTGAGCACTGCTTTTATCCCCATCTGTGCTCCACAGGGTTTCCCTTCTCCAAGCCCACAGTCCCCTCCTGTGCCATGTCAGTCATCATGCTGGGCCACCAAGATACACAGCTCCACTGAAACTGCTGGCCTTACAGCCCATGGCTGCTAAAAGAGACCAGGGATCAGTGGTGCACATTTATGGGAAAAGCCAACACAAAGCTGTGGGAGGTTTTGCCTTGTTTGGTTTAATGAGGTCTCACCGGTTCTGTAGGTGACAGTGACTGGCTTGCTGCTGGCAGGGCTGTCTCCACGGCCAGTTACAGCATACACAGTGATGGTGTATTCCACACCAGGCTTGATGCCAGTGATGGTGGCAGTAGACACGGTGCCAGGCACTGTGAACTCCTGCACTGGGCTGCTTCCACCTAGGAAGAGTAGGTTAAGAAAGAAATATGATGGATCTGTAAAGCATACATTTAAAATCTCTACAAAAACCAGGACAGTCCCTATATGCACCAAGCTGAAGACAGGACCCTGTTGATTTCAGTGGTTGTTGGGAAAAAAGGTGTTTTGACCACTCCAAGGAAAAGAATGAAATTTATACACAGAACCACCCGTAAAATTACTATAATACTCCAGATGCTCTTTCTTTTGGGTAGACAAAATATGATGTGCTCTTTTTTAAAAAAGGCACCTGTATGTCTACTACAGCCCAAGGTGCCTTTGCTATTTGCTTTCACGGCCTCAACAGAGTTTCGGTCTGGGACCAGCTGTAGCAGCCTGCCCTCACCTGTTTCACCGTAAGTGATCCGGTAGTATCTGACTGTCACTGCAGGAGCATCCCAGGAAATCCTGAGGCTGGTGGGGCTGGTAGGAGTGACTTCCAGGTCCCTTGGAACATCAGACACTAGAAAACCACAGAATTGAGAAGGGAGTTTAAACACAGTTGTACCTCAGCTCCATAGTCCACTTATATACCATGTCCTCTGCCACTCATTTGTCTGTCCTTTGACTCGGGGCACATTCCTCTCCAAAGAGATGTATCCACATGGCACTGGACTGGATTTAATAAAACAGCTCTGCTGGCCCTAGAAACATCTGAAAGCAGCATGGGTCCTCCCACCTTTTTCTAAATCAGGCCCTACTTCAGTACACAGGCATTTCCTCACAAACAAAGCTGGTAGGGGAGACGTGATTTAACAACAACTGCCTTGCTGGAGGACACTCCAAAGGCAGCATTCCCTCCAGGCTCACCTGTGGTCTGCTGGCCAACCAAGGGCAGGCTCTCCTCCCTGCCGTTGACAGCAATGATGCTGACCACGTACTCGGTGCCTGGCTGCAGGCTGGTGAGGGTGATGGAGTTCCTGGAGGGCGGCACCCGCTCCTCCTTGGGCCGGCCCCCGCCCTGCTCGGGCTGGTAGCGGATCCTGTAGCCCGTGATGGTGGCGCGAGGGGCGATCCAGTGCACCGTGAAGGAGTTGGCCGTGATGTCTGAGAAGTCCAGCCCCGTGGGGGAATCCAGACCTGAGGGTTTCCAGAGACACAAGGCTGAGCTCAACCCAAACTGCTTGGTGTGGGAAATGGATCTGTAGAGAATTCTCAAAGCCTGACAGAAAGCTCACAAAGCATACCTGTAGTTATCTGTATGCAAACTTTGAGATAGAAAATGCTGGCTTAGAAATGCCACAGAATAGGACAGACACTGTTGAGAGAGAAATGGAACTAGAAACAAGTTTCAAATTATGGCATTGCAAATAAGACTAGATACTTAGAACTATAAAAGACATATTGCAGTAGGACCCATGAGGGGTTAATTTTAGATGACTGGCTTTAAGGCATTAACATAATTGTGTGGCAAAAGCTGATAGGTCAAGAAACAGTTATAAAGTATTGTAATTAAGAAATAGGTTGGCTTCTGATTGTGATGGCATGAATTATAACATCTATATTGTCTCACCCTTCACATGAGACTGACAATGGAATAAAAGTTTTAAAATGCCTCTCAGTCACCCCATCTCTGGGTCAGAAAAAGATATCACATTATCACAGGGGAAAAAAGTAATGAAGTCCCATTAATGAATTCTTAAAGGATGGCATTAACCACATGTGCATCCAAGTACCTGTCTTCTGGACTCCATACAAAGGTGCACTCTCATGCTGCTCAGAAACGCTGTAGACTCTCACCAGATATTCAGTGCCAGGGAGCAGATCTGTGGAGTTGAAGAACAGGAGTTGGGACGTGTTTCTTTGCTAACATCAGGAAGCTAATCAACCTGCACAATTTTAACTGCACATCTTAGGAGACAATCAGGTTTTGCTTGATGGAAGATCTGAGCCTCCAGGACAAAGAAAAGTTTAAATCAGTTACTTTTTTGTGGCATTATGGTTCCTTGCAGTGCTTTAGCCTGAAGGAGCATGATATCCTATGTCATTGCTTCATTAGTTTGTGGAGATTGACTAGAAGCAACTACCTTTTTACAGGGTGCCTTCTAGTTATCTACTAGTTTAGTCATACACCAGGCCAAAGCCTTAGCTGATAAAATTGAAATAGGGCCAAGGATTTCCAACACAGCTGTTCTAACTCACACAAGCTCTAGATTTAGTTTTTTATTCTGAAAACAAATCTTGTCTCTCACTTCACTAACCAGATTCTCAGACAGAGATAAAAAAAACCCAAAAACCCAACACAGCTTTTACCCCAAAAATTAACGTCAGTTTTTGGAAAATGCCCGCAATTTGCTGCCATGTCCTGTAAGGTTCCAGAACAGGATGTGTTTTCTGGTCTGAGCATACAAACTCAAAGGAGCAATGACCTTTTGCATATTCTCATGCTCTCCCTGAATCTCTGCACTGAGAGTCCTTGACATTATTGGCAAACCAGGTGAACAACACGTCTTTACTGTTAATGCCTAACCAGGCCGCAAATCAATGCAGTTGCCTCACAGCCTGATTCATCACTGTCCTTGGATTGATAGGGAAAAACTTGCCTGTGGTTTGGATTTAACTTGGGTAAAGCTAGAGTCAAATCTCCATTTGGTGTGAGTTTGTATGAGGCTACTTGCAACATCACTTTAGATCAGCTGAGAATTTGGCCAGCCACACTTAAACGATTTTTTTTTTTGCCTCATCTTGTGTCATGTGGACCTTCTCACCCTCTACTACTAGAAAGGAGGCTGTAGCAAGGTGGGGGTCAGTCTCTTCTCCCAGGTAACAAGTGATGGGACAAGAAAAGACCTCAAGCTGCACTAGGGGAGGTCAAGGTTGGATATCAGGAAAAATTTCTTCAATGAAAGGTTGGTCAGGTGTGGAGTCACCACCCCTGGAAATGTTCAGGGGGTGTGAGGTGGCACCTGGGGATATGGCTTGGTGGTGCTGAGTTGATGGTTCAACTCAATGACCTTGGAGGTCTTTTCTCTCAGCAACCTTATGATTTTATGATGACAGGGTTCTCATGTTTGTCTGACTTCTGCAGGTAACCCACTTACTTGTTAAGATGACCATGTTGTCTGAGGGTGAGACTGTCACCTCTGCAACATCATCCTCCTTCTTGGCGGGGGAGTATCGCACCAGGAAACCGCTGAGCACGATGGAGGTGGGGGCAGTCCAGGTCACCCTCATGGTGTCAGGCCCCACGTTAGTGAAGCGCAGGTCAGTGGGAGGAGGCACAGCTACACAGCAAAGAACAGACCTACCTCAGTTCTCAGACTCATACTGATCAAGGTGTCTGTTCAAGGAATCAATCACCAGAGAAAAGTATCTCATGCACAACGGACTACGGCATCAGACTCATGCAGACAGACTTCTAAACTACACTTGGATCTACTACGGTTAAGAGAAAAATGTATCTGCACTACTGTCAGGCTGCTTTAACCTCTTGGCTACTCCTGATATGTTAAATGTACCCCTCGGGGCTAATTTAAAAACAAGGTAGCAAGTTTCAGCAATGTGCTTCTAACAGCTGGATTCTGTATTACAGATGTGGTGCCAAGAGAGGTTTAAAGTTGCCATACAGCAGCTTACAGATGGAAAAGTAATCTCATCTAGAATCCATACATGCACACAACAGGAGAGGAGAGGGCATATCACTAATTTCCTATGACTCTACTTCTACTGGTGTCGAAGGATTTACAGCCTCAGGACTTTCAAACACAACAAGATTTCATGCAAGAACCAGTTTCCAGCTCGCCCTCAGCTCATGCACTACAGAGACCCTTGACGGTGTGGCACGGCTGTCACTGGCATGTGCTCAGGGAGAGGTGTCATCTGCATCCTTTGGGGCATTGTGGAAAGAGTGGGGCCACCACAGAAACTGCTGGAAGCTCAAACAGCTGTCAAGGCTGGAGGGTGTCTGCTGATCTGCTCCGCCCTTTAGCACTCCTATTTTGAGGAATCACAGTTTTAAAGTCTGGCGAACACACAGCTCGTGTTTCAGGCTCTCGATTCCAACTGAATCCTGGCAATCTGAATAGCAGAAGGTGAATGAGCCTGGCAAGTCTGCAGTCATTCATGGTATTAAAATGCCTCCAATTCAAAAACAAGGAGCACCACATCCATTCCCAGCTGCCATCTGGGGAAAGGAGCAAGCTGGGTCTGTCTGGCTTCCCCACAGCAAGTGGCTCAAGTTCCTCTTTGGACAAAGCCCCAGCACCTCGACAGCCAGTGACAGCCAGTGACACCACCCATGTCACAAAACACAGAAGTTTTCAAAATTCACCCGTTTGCTGTGTCAGAGTGGTAGGGGCGCTCTCTCCGCCATTAATGAGTGTGATTACACTGATGTCGTAATCAATGCCCGGCTCCAAGCCTGTCACTGTGTAGTATCCTACTGAGGAGTCCACAAAATCTTCAAAAATAGGGACACTTTCTCCTGCCGCAACTACTGTGATGCGGTACCCAATAATGGTGGAGGCATTTAACGGGGTCCACCTCAGGCCGATGCTCGAGTCAGTTATGTCAACAAAGCTTAGGTCAGTGAGCTGGGGCACCTCTAACGAGTTAAAGAGCCAACGGGAGGGGCAGAGACACACGGGAGGCAAAAGAAAGACAAGGGAGAGAAAAGCAGTGTTCATCACTATCAACATCGACACAACTCAGGAAGCAATTGCGGTGATATGCACAGTTTCTCTTGGGGTTTGGGGAAAACAAAGGATTTTGGTGGGGTGTTTCTCATTGTGCTTTTGCTTCTGCTGTTTTTAGTTTTCCTATATTTACCCTTCAATGCAGTCTGCAGCTGCTTTCCTGAGCAGACAGAAGCTGAAGCCCCGATCCCCTCAGAAGCTGAAACCCCAATCCTCTCTAGATGTGTCATTTCCAAAGAGCCCTACAAGAGGCACTTAACTTGAAGCGAATTTACCTTGAGCAATGATAAGCCACAAAGACCCATCATGTTCTGACAAAAACAGAAGCAGAGAAAACACAGCCCTTTTTTCTTTCTACAGGTAAATTACAAGAGTGCAAAGTTTACTGAAGTGTAAATAAAACAACAGCTCTGTTGATTGACCCTCTAAAATCCTTGTTAAATGGTGAACCTAACTTTTATCACTGGGACCACAAAAATATCAGCTCATTTGAAGGGGCTAAATCACAACCTAAGCTGGTGAGAACCTTCACAGAGTTCCAAGGCAGTTTGTCCACTGTCTGTAGTATTTACACTGCACTTGGAAAAAAGCCTCAAATCCCTGCAATGGCTTGAGGATCTGGCCCAGAATTCCTCAGGTTCTACTTACCAACTAACTGCTGCAATATATGTGCTAAAACAGACGATATGGAACAGTAAGTAATAGAACACTTCCCTGGAAGCAGGGAAAATGGTTAAAAATGACCTTTAGATGGTATTAATTCTGTCAGAGCGACAACATCCCCAAATTCAGAGGTTATGCCCAGCACATGATGTGGCCAAGAGCCTGACATACGTGGCTAAAATTGTTCTGAATCTCAAGTCTTAGGCACTGAATAAGAATGCTCTTTAATGACCTTTCAGATGCTGCCTAAATTTCTGTAGGGAAAATAAGCACAGCTGTGACTGTTTTCCCTACTGATATTATTCCATTAGCAAAGGTGCTCATTTCCTGCATCTTAGGATCATGCAGGGCAAGGAATAGGGAATTTTTGATGCATTTTTAATTGACAGTGGCCAAACCTTCAGTTGTTGAAGTCAATAAACTTGTATTGATTTAAGCCACAAGATTTGGCTGTGTAACTTTATTAGGGTGATCCTGAAATCAGTGGGAACTAATGGATGCTCTTCCTCACTCAGGATCAGACATCAGTGAGTCAAAGATGCAGGACTCTGTATCCATTCTGTTCATTACAAGTTAGTTTGAAAAGAAATTATGGGACAGAAATATTGCTTTAATAATAGTGGTTATGTTCTATTTTGAGGTCCCTCTTGGAAAACACTTATTTTACAGAATAGGTGCAAAAAAAAGGAGCCAATTTTCTGTAAAATAATTGTTTATCCACATGGAATGCATGTACCATATCACCTTTAAAGAGTTGTAAAAGCCAGACACATACATTCTTAGCTTTCCCCCACCAGAAGATGGTGAAGGGCTGAAGCTATTACTGCACAACTATGCAGCATCTCAATATTAGTTCACCTCAGGGAGCACACAGCACTTCAGTGAAGCACAGAAATTTTAAAGCAGTGTTACAAGAGCAAGCAAACACAGTAGCTGGTATCATCTCAGAGCAGAAACAAAAGCAAACGAAGCCCTCACAAAGGAAAACTAAATGGAGCCATTTGGGGAAATGCATATTAACTTCGCTACAGTGGCTACAAAGGCAGTTTCTGCAGTCCCCACAGTGCCATGTGAGGTGGCATACATCACTCTGTGTCCGAAATGCTACAGTGATGGACCTTTCCATCTTGGTTTTCCTCTCCATCGCGATCAAGCGATCTTTTGCCTCTACTGCTGCCAGAATTTCTCCTGTGCTCACTTCTCACTCATACCTCTGTTCATCTACTTCCTGTTCCCACCAGCTGTGCTCCAGATGCTGGGGCACTTCAGGGCTAAGTTAAATCCCTGCTGCTGCCCAGCCCAGAGTACTGATACAGCAGATCCATGTGCTGACCTGTGACACACAACGTAGGCTGCCCGTGCAGAGAAACACACAGGTGTAAGAAGCTCTGTCACATGCTGGGAAGTGGCTGTTCTGCTTCTTGAGAATAAATGTGAAGTCTAAGCCCTCTACCATCAGACTAATATAAGTTCTGCAATGCAGAGCTCTCTGTGAGCTCACCCATGTGAGCCTGGGCAGCTGAAATTGCTGCTCATCCTTTACCTGGTGTGATGGTTTCTGAGATGGGGACACTCTCCTGGTCATCCTTGACAGAGTAGACACTGACATTGTACTCCACACCAGGGCTGAGGTTCTCAAAGGTGCAGGTGGTCTGATCTGCACCCACCACCTCCTCCAGGGTAGAGCCCTGCTGCCCATCCGTGGGGGCAGTGGTCACACGGTACCCACTGATGCCTGAAACACAGAGGCCAGAGTCAGGAGTCTCCTGCTGGATCCACTCACATCAGTCCTCAAGCTGAAGCAAACAGATGACATTTTACAAGAGATTTTGCCACCCTGAGCCAAGCAGGAAAGAGGATGCTTTGTCAAGCACCCCGAAATGAGCTTCCCATGCCACCCTCATGGGATTGCCATTCCCTCTGAGACCTCACCAAAGTGAAAATCTCAATTTCTCTCAGGATTCTCTCAGGAAAAGATTCAGCTACCAACAGAGGTTTTCAAAAAATCTCAATCCACCTTTTATGGGAGTCAATTGTGCAGGTCCCATCAGCTATTGTGGGAAAAGAGCTCATCCTGAACATTGTCAGAACTTCCATGCTCACTTTCCATAGCACAAACTCATTTGTCACTTCTGGAAATCTTTGCAGTCCATTCTGCTTTCCTTCCCTCTGACAATTTTTCAGCCACTGGAGATACCTGAGGAAACCCTTCAAGTTCTTAAAACAGCTGAAATATTCTAACATATTCATGCTCCAAATTGCATTTTATACAGACTGTAAATCACTGAGAGTCCTACGGCAAGTTGTAGTTAACTGTGAATTATATCCTTAAATGTATCTAGAAACATACATTTTTCTTCAAATCAATCAACAGCACATTTCCTACTAAACTGCGAGGCACCACAGAAGTGTTGGCATTCTGCTACAAGAGGAGGTTTGAGCACAGAGTGAATTCACATGGTTACCTGGAGATGTGCTTCTCTCCCAAGAGACTATGAGGACGCCAGTGTCAGGATTGGACTGCAGGCGCAGGCCGGTTGGTGGAGCCAGTGCTGCAAGTGTTCAGACAAAGGGGTCACTGATGGCACTGAGAATCATGCTGGCTGCCTCAGCACCCCTCTCCCCACGACACCCTCGACCTCAGGAATTAGATAAAAAAACTCCCCTGAAGCTGTGACCCTGCATTGCATGAGACAGTGCTACTGTCACCTACACATCCAAAAGAAAAGCCAGACCATGACAGGGAGGGAAAACCAGAGCTGCCTCCCAGAAGGCAGAGGGGAGTGGAAGAAGGAATGATGGTGGAAAAGCAGGTGCCATACGTGTGGTGACTCTCCTGACGATAGGGGTCTCTCTCTCCTGGCCATCCATGAGCACTGTGAGGCTGTAGGTGTACTCCACGCCGGGGGTCAGCCCAGAGATGACGATGCTGCCCGAGTCCGAGATCACCTCCCGAGGAGCCTCCCCGCCCTGGCTTGGGCGCACCCCCAGCTGCAGGGGACAGAGGTTTGCTCTTCAGTCACAGCTACCAGCACCCTGACTGATCATCACGACTAACCAGCTGTTAGTCCTGTAACTTGTGGTCTAGATGTCCTGAAGCCCCATGACTCCATTGACTTCTGTCACCTAAACCTGCTCCCTGTAAGCAGCAGGCCCTTTGCACCTCTCCCCTTTGTGCTGCCATCTTCACCACATAGGAAATGGCTTTAATCTGCCCTCCTCACCACAGTGATGCAAGAGGAAAAAACAACATGGTTCCTCCTACCTTGAAACCAATCCTTGGGGCAGGTGTCCAGGTGATGACAATAGAGGTCTCAGTCACTTCTGTGTTGAAAGGAGGAACAGAGCCAGCAGGCTGATCTGTGGAGTGAATTGACCAGAGTTGAAGTCTACCTGCTGTGCTGACTCCAAACAGTTTGAAAACCTGACCTACAGCAGCATAAATAGCCAGAGGTATGAAGTGAGTGCTGGACTAGATCACTTCTGAAAATCCAGTGATTTGGGAAGGATCTGACAGATGATTTTTGTCTGCTGCTGGACGGACACAGCATGCAATTGGTCTAATCATAGCCAGAGCTTTTGTTTCTGAGGAAAACAAAAATAACTCAAGAGGATGAATGATCCTCTATGTATCCAGCCCCAAGAATTTGGGGAATCCTGGGTTTTGGCATGATATCTGAAGTGTTCCTCAAAACTCAGCTGTTTTTTTGATTCACCTCCCATATGCCTTCCACTCAGCAGAACACCACAATCCTGTCTGTCATCCAGCTGTCCCAGCAAGGACCATCTCATCCCTCATCAACATCTTGTGCAGTCAGCAGAAAGGAGCCAACATCAGCCTGAGGCATCCGTGGTCTCACTGACATCTGTCAGAAGCACCACACAAGCCAGAGCCTTTGCACATGCCAGAATCAGCCTAAATAACAACACTGAGTTTCACCTGAAATGGCTTCTTAGTAGTGTTATTAATGAAGAGGCTTGGTTAATCAAATCTATAGCCTCAAACTGGACTGGTTTCATTCAGACAAGCCAGAATTTGAAGGAAATACTAAATCTGAGATGCCAAATCACATTCTAATTGACGAATATTTATAGATAAGACTGTCAGCAAAAAGCATCTTGCCAATATCAACAATGTTACTCTGATTAAAAGTTTGAGCTCTTATTTTAGTTTCACATTGTTCTAAAAGAAACCACATTCTCTTCTGAAAAGAGGATGTGGTTCTGGGCTTGGGTGGCTTTGAGTTTTTTCTAGTTTATATGATGGCATCACCATTATTTAAACACTGAATCTATTAATTCCCTTTAGAAGAATGAGGTGTTGTTACAGAACTCTCTTTCCTTCCAAAATTTGCTTAATGTTTTTTCCAAACCAGCATCACAAATACAGATGACTGAAATGCAAAAATATAAAATAAAATGATGGAATACGATGTTTGTGTCACTTTGGGTAACTGCAGTTGAGCTGCCTTAGATGGTATGGCTGGGCTGGAGAAATGACTGCTTTCAGCTTTATGTAAGTACCAGACTAATTATTCCTTGCCCATTTTAAGGGAGTCGTATGCTTTCCTTGATTTGTCATGCCAAAAACAAGCAATTAGGAAGACCAAGTAAAATTAAGTTCCTCTGACATTCAGTTAAGCAAAAAGTGAAGTACCAGTAGTAAGTTTTCCCTCTTGTTTTTAATCATCAGGAAAGCTGAAATGTATTTTACTGAAAGCTTTTTGATGCAAATAACTCTTTTTTCTGACGAGTTCAGAAAGAACAACAAGGAGCACGTCCCGAGCTGTTCTGCTGGAATGCTACTTCAAAAGGAATGCTGCTCCTGTAAATCAACTCACAAAAGGCACTTTCAGCACAGAAGAAGGGCCAGGGTACAGAGGGAGAGGAGTAGGTGATGTCTCACTCACAAGTGGTGAAGACCCCGGTCTCCCTGTTGCTCTGCAGGTCACCTTTGACCGCCACGAGGTACACGGTGTACTCAGTGCCAGGCTGCAGGTTCCTCAGCAGGTACTTGGTGGCAGAGGGTCCCACGTTGTAGGTGCGGGGCTGGCCTCCCCTGGTGGGCCCTGCTGTCAGCTTGTAGCCCGTGATGACGGCGCGGGGCCGCGTCCACAGCACCAGCACCGAGTGCTCCGTGGTGTTGAGGAACCGCAGGTTGGTGGGGGCGTCCAGCTCTGGGGAGGCAAAGCACAACACCCATCAGCTGAATCTCCGCTTCACCCCCACTCCCAAACCTCTGGGTGGGCACTGGGCCTGTATTTCTGATGTATTGTGTGAGAGAAGAGAGAAGGTGGGACCATGAGAGAGCTGGGAAGTTATTGCACTTCTACACCCCCACCTCAGGGCCATCCATTAACACACCGAGACAGGCAGACCTGAGCACTCTGGGCTGCACTGATTTGGGTCGCTGCCAACTCTGCAGCCCATGGGGAAGGCAGCCTAAAGGTTGAGACAAGACAGATGACCCCAACACACTCAGGAATTTCAATAGTTTCTCATGAGCACTGAGCATTTTTCAAAAACTAGCTCAGTTTAGACTTGTCAGCGTAAGCACAGAAACCTAATTTTAGCCCTTTTCCATGCAAAAGATTTATTCTGTTAAATCCTTGCCCAGTCCTCTCAAAATCCCTTCCCAAAATAATCCACCCCTACTTTGTCATTTGGATGTCAAAATAAGTAATAGTCAGCGACTTTCTACAGAAAACCAGTTCCTAGAGTTACTTAAAAATATTCACACCATGGAACTGACCATACAACAATTCCAAGCATGCTCATCCCTCCCCGGGGACTCAGGGAATAACAGCTTTTATCAGGCTTCCTCCCCTTTTTATCAGTGCCCCTGGGAAGCTGCTGAAGCTGATAATCCAGATAACCACACAAACAAGAGGCTGAAGCAGCACAGCTCCTTCACTGGAGCCACAGTGACCGGTGGAGATGTCACAGCCTTTGGCTGAGGCAAGGTGAGGCTTTGGAGGGGAATTTGCCCCCACAGCAGGCAGGGCAGCACTGGCTGCAGCAAGGAGTTCATGGCAACTCTCCCCACCTTTTCTAGGTTCCAGACATATGTTGAAATTAAGAGCAGTGAGGCTTCATCAATGCTCTTTTTTGCTGGCAGATGTTTTTTTTCTCTTTCTGGAGAAGCATTATTTTGGTGACAAAAATTAATGTTTTAATCGCTCTCCCAGTGATTCAGCTGGAAGATGCTTTTGTTTTCTCCATTTTTGGGAAGGGAGGAAAAAGGAAGTGAGATCTTCCTTCTTCTACCACTGGAAAAAACTGGGGAGAACTCAAAAACAAAAAGGATGAGTGTGGCCCTGCTTAGGCCCATCTCCAACCCACAGGCTGAAAGACAACTTTATCCCTTGCTAGTACTTAGATCTGAGCTAAGTCTCATCTGACAAAGATTGTATCTTCCTAAAATGTGTAGCCTAAAGTCAATTCCTTTCTGCACAATTTAATTTGCCAGCTCTATTAGGCTTTTATCACTTCCTCTTTCCATACTGGAGGAAAATGGGGAAGATTAAAAAGCCACACACACACACTCGGAGTTTATTTGTAGACTGCTTTGTAACGGAAGGCCAAAAAGGGAATCATATTCACACCGTGGGAAGAGACTTTTGCTGTAGGGTTTTCCTTGGGAACCCTGAATGATTTCTGTTTCCCAGGACTTTCGATTACAGGATGCAATTTATGTGAATAGTTTCTGCAATGTGGTTTAGGCAAAGCAGTTAAGCAGATGATCACAGCCTATGGAAAGCGACTCCAGACATTTGTGACAGGCACTGTGCTGTCTGAATTAAATGTCTATGCTCCAGTGTACACCTCTGTGTGGAGTTTCAGAGGAACCCTACACCTAGCCCAGGCTCCTCAAAACAACCACAAAGAATTACAGATCTAGCTGGGAACTGAGCCCTTCTTGTTCTAAAAACTTCCAAGAGAGCTCAGATTCCCAAGTTGCATCCTTGCTTTTGAAAGCCTTGCTTGAAAGAGGAGGGAGGGTGCTCAGCTCATCTGTGCTCAAATTAGACACCCATGGCAAAGGACGGACATAAGGATCCCATTCTCCCTGCACAGTCAAGGGACAGGCACTATTCATTGCTCATAACTACATGAATGGAAGTAAGGGTATTTCTCAAACAGCATGGCTATATTCACAGATTATCCCATTTCCTTTCCTTCCCCCTCTCATATTACTAAGATCCGGGCTGGCTTCTCAGAAGTTGCTCTTTTTACTGAAAAATATCAGAAGAGCAGCAGATACACATGGCTAAATTTTGTCCCTTTGAATAAAGTCACCCAGCCAAAGAACACCACAAACACCCACTCACCCTTCTATTGCCCAATAAACAGGATCTGACCAAACAAACCACGTCCCATGTTCTGTCTGATCTGCTCCTCTTGGATCAAAAACAGAGATAACCACCAAAATCCAGATAAAACTCCTACTCTTCCATCTGAAAACTACATCTTGCCCAGCCACTGCTCCTCTCTCTTCTCTGCACTGCTGCAAAGCAAAAAGCAGTTCCTGACAAAGTGCATTCTTCCTCACATTGGTGAGGTGCTGCACTGCCACTAGATCATTAGCAACCAGGTTCTGAGGATCCTGCATGATCCTCCCTTGCACATGCAGGCACAACTGCTGCTGCTGCCAGGGGAGCCAGGTATGGATGGAGCTGTCAGAAGGGAGATGGGGATTTTCAGAGGAATCTCAGCAAGTCATACTGAAATCTGCCCTACGGTACCAGCGAAAAAAACCAAAAAACTAAAATTGTAAGAATCACAGGCTGTGATCTGTGCTGTAAAAGAACTGTAGGGTCCATCAATTCTCAGTCAGTAATAAAAAAGTTGAATTCCAGCCATACAAAATTGTTTCAAAGCACCATGAGACTTAAACTCCCATTGGAAAGCCCTGGAGGAGGATAAATCTGCTGAAGAGATCATTGTTAGAATGAATGAATTCCCAGCCCTGTCATCCTACTGATGGGATACCTCCTGGGCTAGAACTGTTGCACTTCAAGTGCTCTGTTTATACATTTCTCCAAGCGACAGGGAAACACAGGCTTCAAAAGGCTGAAAAAAAGCACAGAGGAAAAGAGACTCACTGGTGGTTTGCTCTCCAGTCAAAGGTTTGCTCTCCCTGCCCTGGTTTACAGCAAAGATCTTGAAGAGATAGGTTGTCCCTGGGATCAGGTCGATGACCTCAGCAAAAGAGCTCCTGGTGATGGGCAGTCTCTGGCCGTGCTGGCCAGGGCGGTTGACGGGGATCACCTCCACCCGATAGCCGGACACGTGGCTCTGCGGAGGGGTCCACATGATGGTGATCTTGATGTCAGAAACCTCCACAAACTGCAGATCTCTGGGGGAAGGCACTTCATCTGAAAGCACAGGGGTACAACAGTTGTCAGAGAGAGTCCTGAGCAGGAGGAGAAGTTACAGGTTTCCAGGGAAGGAAAAAAAAAAAAGTGAATTTTGCTTGAGCAATGGTTAGCCCAATAATATTTACCAAATTAAAAAGTCAGGGTAACCTCACTGTAGACATGCCTACACACACTCCCAGACAACATTCAAGGGCAGACTACAACTCCAAACATCACTATCTACTTTAAAGTATACCATGTCTTCAGAAGGTATCTTGCTGTGACAGAAAGAGAACTGAAAGATCAGATGTAATATCCTACAGAACTTCAAGTATATGCAGAACCAAAGCCTGAGGGAAGAAAAAGAACTCCAGGGGCTGGAAACAGTAACCTCCTTCTAAAATTAAAAGAGAGGGTTTTCAAAACCCACAGCATGTTCTGAATGTCTATGATTAACTTGAAATCCACCTTTTATGATTAAACAAGTACAGGGGCTGATCTGGCCTTACTATAGTCAAATGCAAAATGCAGTTCTCTCAGTGCTGGGCCACAGTACTGCACCCTTGAATTCCTGTGTTTAAATTAAGCTTCCTGAGACTAGGACTGATACTGCCCTAAGGTTAACCAGTGCACATTTTTGGAAGATGCAGAAGCCAAACCATAAAATCATTGAGCTGAGTTCATTCCTGGTAAATTCCCATTTGCAAACACGTGCTTGCAACTTGCAGGACCATGAAATTCCACTGCTTACCACATCAAATTCCAATTCTTTCACTATCCCCTCTTTTGGTTTGGTTACTTAGTCCAACTGGATACTTAAAGGACCCTGAAACCAGAAGCTTTTTAAATGCTGAGTGCCTCATGTTTAGATCCTATGGTGTCATTTTGGCACATCAGTCAATGCTGAGCAATCTCCCATCCCCACTGACTGCAAAGGAAAATAATGGGTAGGATTGGAAGGGATAGGGAAAAGTCAGGTGAACAATTTGGATGTGTGTTTTGGTGTCTGAGTACATAACCCTGAACATCTGCAAGCCAAGTGCTGGGGCAAAATGATACAACTAGGCACTTCAGAGGATTTCTTAGCAGAATGCCCTAAAATAACTTGGGAAATTGATCTCTCTTCTGCAGACAATGCAGGACCTGCCTCCAGTCCAATCCCTAGGAATTACAATACTCTTAATACAGAGTGGTGTCTTGACTGTGTCAATAAGTATGATTTTACTACAGAACTTCAATACCAGTGAAACTCACAACTCAACCACACAAAGCCATAACTGAATTCATTGAAACACCCGCTCAGCTAGCAACAGCGATCTCAGTGACTGAAACACACAAGATGAGCACTACCTGTGCGTGGGACCCCAGTGGTTTCCTGCTGGATGAAGACAGGAGTGCTCTCCTGGTTTTCTTCCACTGAGTAGATGCTGATGTTGTAGCGGACCCCGGGCATCAGGTCACTGAGTGTCACAGAGGTGGCTGTGTCAGGGAGGTTGAGCTCTGTGCTACTGCCTTCCACAGAGGGCACGTAGACAATCCTGTAGCCTGAGGCAAGAGAAATATGTAATCCTCAGCACAAACAGTAAGCACAAAGAATGCTAGAAATGAGGCTGAACTGATCTCCCTACTGAGCTTTGATAAAAATAGTCCTGAACTTCAGCAGGACCTGTGGCCTGCCTGTCTTCACGTCCCACCCACAGACCACACACTCACACCACCTTCCAAAGCACAGTCTGACCTGGGTCAGAATGAGGTCTGACATGTGGATCTAGGCCTGTACTGTTCTCATGCTCACTATGGGATGGTCTGGGTGACAGATACAAATAGGTCTTGGGGCTTGTTTTTATTTCACACAAATCCAGAAGGAATTGTTTTTCATCCAGCCTTCTGCATAGCTTGGTTCAGTCACTGAAGCCAAGGAAATGCTGAACTGCTCATGTGCTTTGCAGCTGGTCTCTCCCACCAGACAGAATTTTGCTCTACCTTTGTCCCAGAGTTATGTATATATATTTATTTTATTTTAACCTACATTTCAGATTCTAAGAATAATGCAGAATAAGTGCCTTCCAGTTGGACAAACCTGTGATTGGAGCCTGTGGCCTGCTCCAGCTGATGACAATAGATGTGTCATCCACACTTTCCACTGTGTGGTCAGGTGGCGCATCAGGAGCTGTTTAAGAGAATAAACAGAGGAGGACAGCAAGAGTGAGGATAAGAGACAACCAAAAATTCTTGAGCAAACAGCAACAGAAGCTTTCCAAGTGCAGCAACAGCCACTCACACATACCTGTAGTCTGTGAAGTTGACAGGATCAAATTCTGCTCTCCTTCTTCAGAGATCTGGTAGACATTAACAATATACTTGCGACCAGGAAGCAAGTCAGGGATGTTGACAGAAGTGGCTGTGCTTGGAAGATCTGAGGAAGGCAGGAGAGAAAAATTTGTTTCAGCAATCCCATCTTCTTGCTTTCCCTCCAAATTAAATCATTGAGAAGTCTGTTCTAATCTGGGCTGAAGCACAGTCTTCCTGCAATAAAACAACAATTTCCCTGCACTGTCTTTGGTTCACCTGAGAAGAGCTGTGTGGAAAGCTGGGAGCAGCAACCAGAAGCAGCAAGGCTGGATGTGGGATATTGCAGGGCAGCTGGAGCAGCAGCCCCCTGCACATTGCAGCCATCTCAGCTGAATAATCATTTCATAGCCTGACTGTTGAACTTTCAGTACAGAAATATATGGAAAAACTTTCACATGAGGAGGTTATGTGGAAACACTGACTCATGGGTGAAGAAGAATGACATTATGAGGGCTGGTGAACTTCTCTCCCTTCTCCCAGATGTCCACCTACGTGCCAGATGTAGAAAATTCCCCAAGAAGCAGCTCTTTGCTGGCCAGATTGAAGCCAAGCATCTTAGGGGAAACTGGGAATTTCCTTTCAATCTGCATGGAAACCTCTGTCTGTAGACAGATGAGCTCAGGAGCTGCTTCACAACACACCTCAGCTGTCTGGGCAGAAAGAAAGGTGGTGACAATGCTGGCAGTCCCCACAAGAGCCACTTCTGCTCAGTGTCCAAGCATGTGAGTTCAGGGGAGCAACACTCCAGGAAGAACTATTAGGTCAGGAGATTGATTTTGTCACATTCTTCTACCACATTCACATCTCAATAACTGTTATAATCTCAACTATTTGAGGTGAGATATTTAGGAAGAAGTAGTTACAATGAAATCACATGTAGTGGTGTCATGGGCTCTAAAGTAAATGTTGGAAAAACAGTTTCAACTCCTGTGTCTGAGTCCAGTGCCTTTAACCAGCTCCCCAGCTCAGCTAAATTGTTGTACTATCAAAGATGAGGAAAATCTGATCCAAATAAAACAACTGACAGAGCAGACTGGAACATAAGATATCCATGAGATAACAAGCAGCCAAGAGAGGGCATTTGGGAAAGATTTCTCTGTCCATTCTGAAGGAAGAACAAAGGTATGCCAAAGGAAATTAGCCAGCAGGCAGGCTCAAAAAACCAGATTGGGTTCTCTCCTCATCTGCACTGCTGCTCACTTCAGAATGCTGTAGAAGCCAGTGCCTTTATACGGTTGTAAAAGGAAAAAACACTGAGCAAATTCATGGAGATGAAAAGAAAAATTGTATCTACCCAGAGTTACTACTCATTCACCACTCCTGGGTCAGGCAGCTTTCCTCTGCAGAATTCTGGGACAGTACTCTGAGGGGATATTGCTATTTACCTGCCTTGTTCTCTTACAGTTATTACTGGAGAAAAGACAACGGACTGAGGTTTTAATCTGAACTGGTCCTGCCACTCTCATATCCTGCCTGAACCCTACAGAAAGCCAGGGAGATGCTCACTGCTCACACCAGCTCTATGACTGCCACAAAGCAGTGATGCACTGGCTACAGTCAGTCAGTGAGCAATGCCCAGGCCTGGCACCCTCCAGTGCTGTCTCACCAAGGTACTGGGGCTCATCCCCCTCCTCGCTCAGCTCAAACTCAACACGGTATCCATGAATGGTGTCAGAAGCAGAGACCCAGGAGACAACAAAGCTGTTGGATGTGATTTCGGTGACAGACTCTGAAGTAGCAACCACGGGAGGAAGGAGAGTTGTCTCTCCTGAAACAGTGTTGCCTGCAAGAGAGAGGAAAGAGAGGTTGCATTAAGCATCACTGCTTTTGTGCTAACTGAGATGCACAAAGCAAGGATGGAGGTGAAGGAGATCAGATTTTCCTGGATGTCCCCCTGCTCAGCTCACTTGTCACTGCTGTGGTGCTGGTTGTGGTGAAATCAAAGCGGGTGACCTCCTTGTGGCCATACTGCTGGACACTGATGAGCTGCCCCTCGTATATCACACCAGGCTTCAGGCCTGAGATGGTGTAGGAGTTCCTGTGGCCAGGGATGGTGGCTTCCTTCCACTGCCTTCCTGAGTTTTTCTGCAAGAAAAAGGACACTCAGACAGTGAGAGACTCCCCAGGCTGCAAGCAGGGGAACCTAGTGACCCTGCTGTGTGCTGACTGCTCACTGTAATATTCAAACACAGGTATGACTTGAGTGGCTTTAATGCACAGACAGAATGAAGTCAAAGGAGATGAGAAAAGCATGCCAAGAAGCAGGACTAGTGGCATTGAGTTATTAGGTTTTACAGGGGTAAACTAAAAACAACCTAGCTATGAACTTTACCCTTTAAAAGGAGCATTATTTGTTATAAATTCAACTCATTCCCTTCATCAAAAGCACAGTAAGGCATGAAGTAGTGGCTGGAAAATATAGATTTGAAGGCTGTTCAGAATAACTCTCTAATCCATCATCTGAAAACAATATACAGAGAAGTTCTCCCTTCTACCCTGTCTTTGAACTCTATGGGAAGCTTTAAAATAATGCTCCATCCTCTGAGGTTTGTACTCCAGTGCTTTAAAGTCCATTTCATTCAGGCCTCCATCCAAGATACACTGAAGTCAGTAAAGAGACTTGAGTGCCCTCAATGGCTTTGGATCAGGGCATTTATTGTTCTCTTAATAACAGGCAGCATTGAGGTACTAATGCTCTTAATGATTAAAGTGGTCTTTTGTGAAGCTGGAACACAGCTCATCTGCATTGGTTAAACAAAATCATTCCTCACAGAGGAACCAGCCCACAAGCAGTGGTTAACCAGTTTTGGTTTAGACTTTGAAGATGGGAGTGACTGTTTATTTAATCCTACACTGAGCTGTTTATGACTTCATGTCCTACTCATTTTTACCTCCTCGTTAACAGAATAAAATGCATCCTGGTAGTCTCTGGATATGCACATGTTACTAAAACAGCATTTCTTTGGATGAAGAAACTTCCACAAAGATTTACATTCCTAAGGTAAGGAAGGATATAAACTTGTCTGCTTGCTGTACTAGGGGTTTGTTTAACAAAATACTTGATGAACACAGCAACCAGTGAAGTTTGGGCAAGAAAACATGAAGTGTTTATACAGCACTGGCTCTCCTTGATGCTCAAAAGTAGCTGTTGACCTCAACAGGAAAAAGACACTGAATAAGCAACTCAAGTTCACTGAAATTGTGTCAGCCACTTCTCTGAGACACCAGAAAAAGCCAAATAAAGTACTCCCGATGAACAGTGATGACAAATGTGGCACTCACGGGTCTCCAGCGCAAGATGTACTGGGTGATGTGAGATCGTTCAGGAGCATTCCACTGGATAGGGTGGGAGTTTGGCTGATTTGTGCTCTCTGTGATGATCACCTGGACAGGTCCAGTTGACCCTGAAAAAAAGAACTGCCAGTTTTAACATACTGAGGATGTTGTGGAGTCATCAAAAAACAAGAAAGCTGCTATGGCTCACAATAATGTGAGTGCACATATGAGTTTAATGAGTACACATATAATGAGTTTAATGCTTCATTGCTACCTAGAAAACCAGTGAATAAGAATAAATTCTGTGGGGGAGTTAATGTGCACTGCTCGGGTCCATTTCATGTAAGCTGCCAATGAAAAGGAAAATGAGAGAAGTCTAGAAAAAGTCTGCAAAGCAAAGTCTTTGCTAATAAAAACAACCTGCCAAATCCAGGTCTAATCATGCAGCATGGTGAGGGAACATTTCAGATCTGACACTGAATATACCCTGAAAAGGCACACTAATCTTCTACTATTTTATTACATTTCTTAATCAGATCATTTGAAACATTGAATTTTTATGACTGTGGAGGACAGATAGACTTTTCTCCTGTACACAAACACCACCAGAAGGGTTGGTGGAAGTCCCGAGATAAAACATGAACTGATGAAAATACAAGTTCTGCAGCACACTAATGCTTAAGACTACTGATTGCATTCAGCTAGGTCAGGCTCAGGTCTATTTCCTCCAACAAGGGAGATGTTTTATGATCCCCTGGTTCTCCTTTCAGTCCCTCCCAGCCCCACTGAGGAGGTTTCACTGAACACTCAGCAGCAATGTCCTCATGTCAATTCTCAGAAAATCTCAGCAAAGAGATCCCTGGAATCTGCAGGCAAGTGTTTTAGCCATTAAATAGCTGCACCCTCACCCCATTCCCCACATTTCTAATAATAATTTATTTGGACAACCACATAACATATATACCTGTTCCCCATTTAACAGGATTACTAAAAAAACAAACCTGTGGCCACAGGCAGAAAATTTCAAAGCTCATCTAACCCCAAACCTACATTCAAAAACATTAGATTTGGTTTATTTACACATTTTCAGTCACTCTTGTGTCTAAAGCAGCTCAAAGCCCTGGTCTCCAGGCCAGAGGCATGCATATTTCACATAGCTCAGGGAGATGTTTGTTTAAGCAGTCCAACAGGAGTAAATGAAGCCCAGCAAGCCTTAATACTTCATCTTATTCAGATGAAGACAGTGGCCACTACAACCTTACACAGGAAAGCAGAGAGGTTCCCCTTATGTTCTGTTCAGGGAACTGAAGCTGAACAACCAACAAACAGGCATTGCCCATCCCTATAAAAAGTTCCTGGAATTGCCTGGATAAACAAGAGCTCAAATATTTAATTTCTTTGGGGCACTGATGAGGAAAAACGTTTCGTTCCATGATGGATTTTGCTTTTGTAATGAGTGGAAAAGGAAGAACTATATGTGTGAGTTTCAGGCAATATAAGCTGAAGATTGCACGTGTGGTATCACTAAATAACAAGAGGCAATGAAACCAGTAAGGCCAGTAAACCCAAATTGTTGTGTGCACTGATGGTCGTTCTCTGAACTAACACTGGCCTTGGGAATAGCTGCAAACAGCTTGGGCCCCTCTTTATAACCCCCGATACCTGATTGTGTCTGCCAAGGGGCAGGGAGAATCTGTTCTGTTTTCAAAGGAAACCAAGAGGCATTAGGTACAGAAATCTGAACAGCTGAGGGGTGGAAAGTTGGCTTTCCTCAGGTCTTACTCAGCAGATGAGTGTTTTCTGTGGGTTTTCTTACCTGGGTAGGTTTGCAGAGGCTGGCAGTGCCATTCTCCAATCCCACGACCATAGCAGTAGCACTGGTATCTGACTCCATGGACATATTTCTCCCAAGAGTCCCCAATCTGGTAGAAGGTGCGGGTTTCCGAGTCCTGGCACTGGTCTGAGGGCACAAGAGAGACAGTTCACCACTCTGTGTTACTGAAACCACAGTGAAATATCTACAATGAAGAGTAAGCCCAAAAAGACTTTTGCAACAAAAGTGTTTATTTGCAAATATAGATACATAAAGTGGCAGCAGAACTTGAATCTCAAAACAAGGCCTTCAATATAGCACTGCATGTATTAAGTTGGTTATCAGGGGGCTAATTCAGCTGTGATGCATTTCAGTGGGGTGTTCCTTCTAGAAAGAATTTCATCCACTCTGGAGCTCAATTCTGCCCTGGTCAACTGAGTTCATCTCTCATTCAAAGCTAAACCACGCTGCTCTCAAGGAGATCAAAGGCAAAAATTCCTCCTGCCTTCAGCAGAATTAATTTATGTTTTAATATTCCTCTAAATGCTTTTATTTTCAGCAGAATCTTTCCAGATTTACCATTGTATAAACCAAAAGGGGACAGATCAGATCCTGAAATCAGCTTAGCTAGTGTAAATACAGCACAGAACAGCACTTCAGTACACTTTCTACTCTGACAACTGCATGTATGCCTGGCTCGATGGAAATTTTCAGTGAGAACTAGCATTATGTTTGCTTGGATAAATAAGAGCTTTGTTTAGAAAGAGCCAAGAAAATTAAACTTTAATTGCACCTATACAGATAGCAGAAATCATCCCCCACCCCTTCCTTCAAACTAGTAATTTTACAGGAACTTTACAATCTATGTTCCTTGAATAAACACATACAGATACTACAGTAAAAAGAGCAGAGCTTCACAACTAGCAATTTCTGATAGATTTTCTTGGCAACAGTTGGAAGCTCTCTTGGATTTAGTAACTGCCAACCAAATAGCCAGGTCTTATCTTCCAGTCAAGGTTTCCTGGGGAAGGGGGGAGGCAGAAGACATGAAATCTCATTCCTGCAGAGAACCATTATGCTTTCAGCTAACCTCCTGAGCACTATTAACACGTGTTCTCATCCTGAGCTTTCTCTCTTTGCTAGAACAAAGGGCAGCGAAAAAATCAATTCAGTCCAAGGTAAGTTAACATACACTGGTGTTCCTTCCTCAGTTCAGGGAGAAAACTCTGAAAGATTTCAGGATAGAACAAGGCAAGAAAACTGATCCTAGCATCAGTGCCCAGCTGCATATTTTATCAGTGTTGAGGCTGCTAAGCTGACAGAATCCAGCCAAATCACCACAGCCTGGGGCTAACTGCCATGCTACCACAACCTGCTACATTTTACAACATATGCTGGCCACAGTAACAATTCTTCCGTGGCAGGTGCGATAACCCAAGCATATGTTCTTAAATTAACAAATACCCTTTCACTTACCCTCCAGCAAATGCCTTGTTGCTTCTATTTTTGCTTTTATACAATTCAGGACAGAAAGTGGACAAAGACTGGGCCCAAACTCCCACCCCAGTTTGCACAGAGCCACAAAGGGTGTTTGGCAAGTGGGGACAGCCCACAGGTGACTCACCAACAGGGTCACACTTCCACCTCCCCCGGCCCTGGCCGAAGCAGGTGCAGTTCAGCATGTGCCCCTCATCATGGCGCTTGTGGAAGGTCTGGTTCACGTCGTAGGTGATGCCATCCACGATGCACTGGTCTGGGGGAGAGAGCAGAGCTCATCAGAAATAGCTCTAAGCAATAAGACAGAACTCTTCCGCCTGGAACATTATTCTCTCTGCTTGCTCAGCACACAGACTGACCATGACCAGCTCCATCCATACCACAAAGGAGCCCTCCTGTAATCTGTGATCCTCACAGTGCTGCAACACACCCCTGCTCCCAAGCTGTACAAATAAGCAACCCTTGCAGAAAAGAGGTCTGTCAGCTTCAGAAACCGCCTTGTTGCTCCTTCAGACAGATTCCACGTGTGAACAAATGTCTCAACCACCACACTGACTCTCCAACCACCTCCTCTGAGGAACATCTCAGCTGAAACTCCTCAGCCTCAAAACACTGCCACTACACAAGGAGATAAGGGCAGCTTCAAATTTCTAAAGATACAGTGAAGAAGTACAGCCATCCTCACGAAGTTATTCTGCTGGGTATATCTGCTACCCTCTGTAGCAATCTGAAGGCAGAGGCAGATCTTTTACACACAAAAGATGCTGCTGATGCCCACCAGTCTACTCTTGTCTCCTAACAGTCACCAGACCCCATGCTGTAGTACAATGGTATCACTCTGTTACGTTCAGTGTCCATCTGGGATCTGGCCTAGGATTCCTAAAGCCAGTCTAATCACAGCATGAAAACATGCCCAGAAGCAAGTTGTTTTGTTAAATGGGACCCAAGAGACCCAAGTTCAGGTCCAGAGTCAATCCTAGACCAGCTGTCGTTGGGGAAGTGAGTCTAGGCTTTCATTCCCCATGATATTTTCCCACACCATGGGCACAGCATCAGGATAAACCGAGGAGTACTCAGACTCTGCTGCAGGCGCCAAGGTCTGGCTGCTGTGTTTAAACAGCTCTACTCAAGTAACTTCTGCCTTTTGAAAAAGCAAAGTATCTCTACCCTCTCCTCATCCAGAAGGACCACTTCACCTCCAGAATGGAGTTGCAGAGAACTCAGCTGTCTAAGTGGAAACAGGACTTGCACAGACCAGAATTTTCAGCAGTGCCTTTCATGCTGTTCTGAAGGGAACACATGAAAAAAACCCAACCCTTCCAAAGCCCTTGAGTGAGCCTTTCCCTTAAATTATATCGCATTTCAGCAGTGGTGTTAAAGAGTCCTTTCTTGGCCTCTTGACAGCAACCCCCCTGCCTTTTCCAGACATGAAGCCAATGCTGTGAGCTGGCTGTAGGATGATCAAATGTCTGTGCTTTTAAGTCTTCTTTTTTTGGTATTGCTTAAGTACTTCTCCACTTGGACAACTCACACAAATGAGTAAATAAATAAGAGTAATCACCATGCTTTCCTGCCAGCTTTTCATATAGATTAGCCAGCAAAAGGCTAATCCAGCACAGAGGAATTGAAAATTTCACTGCAGAACAATAAAACAGAACAGCTTTGCTATCAAACTTCAGACTAGTCTGGAGTTTTGTCTGTTCTTGAGGAGGGGAAGTGCCTATACTGAGCTCTCTGTAAAGTCACAGTGGTGCCAATTCCTAAATGTAGACAAAAGGAGGGAAGGATATCATGATCCAGATAATCAAGGTTTGCTTCTACTTGAGAGCCTGTAAAGGCTGGAATATACTTTTCCAGCACATAACCAAGACAAGAACTTCACAGCTCCTCTAATCCACTTCATACTCCAAAGAGTGAAGTGCAGTTCTCAAGCCCACAATGACAGAAAAAAATACCAATTTCTCCCACCTCCCACTTAAACCAAAGTGGTGATATCAACATGAAAATCAGTACCTCTGAGCTGTGAATAGGCAATGCAAGTCCATTCTCCACGACCATTTCCTACACAAGTACACCTCATCATGTGGCCCATGTCATGCTGCTTATCCCACTGGTCCCCAACACGATACATGACACCATCATTGGTTGTGCAGATTTCTTCATGGGCTGGGTGAGAACAAAGCAAGAGGATATTCATGAGGCCAGAATTCACAAGATCTTGAGGACTGAGACCATTTGCAATGCCCCTTCATACCGGGTAGTGATTTCTGCAACTAAACAAAGAAATTTTAGACATACACTCAAATTTAGGTTCTCCAGCAGATCTACACCACCTGGCACCAGCTGAAGAGCATGCCTACCACTGCCTTGTAGCAAAGAAGTAATGAAAATTGCCTTCTCCTGGCACTGCCTAAATCTCTGCTAGAGGTGGTCAATGGGGGAAAAAAGGACAAAACAGAACTTCAGAAATGCCTTAAGGGGCTTTGGGCTGAGATGCATCTCATTAGAAATCATCAGTACCCAACCAACAACAGAGAGGTCAACACTTTCCAGCTCAAAGAACCCCACAGAGGTGCTCCACAACCCCTTGATGGCTCTCATCCTTACCAGCCATGGGGCAGAAGCCAAACTTCTGGTCAGCATCATAGTTCTCAGTGGTCCCACACCACTTCATGTTGTCCCTGCGCCCCTCGGACGTACAGTCGGTGTAGTTGCGGTTGTTATACAAGAAGGGGAAGTGGCACAGAGCACCATTGGAATTGCCACCACGTGTCTGGACCAAAACTGTGCAAAAATGGAAAAGGAACAGATGCAAATGCAGCCTGAATGGAAGAGCTTGGAAAACAAAGCACTAGCACTGTGTTTTCCCACGTGTGCCCTGTATACAATCTACAGGCCTCTTTCCTCAGCTTTAATTAATTCAGATGTGGAAACATAAGCTTTGCACAAGGTCAGCTCAGTTCAAGCTTTGCTTTGGAACGAGCAGCACAGCCAGCCATGGGAATTCCCAGGAAACAGGAAAAACCAAAGCTTACTGTGTTTGAGAAGTAGCTTTGCAGATCCCTTCTCCCAAGGCCTAGGGAATGAAATACACTCACAGCTCTCAGCATACCTGCATTATCTCACTGAAGCTATCTCTCAGTGGTGCCCACCAGCTCTAAAGGAAGCCTTCACCCTCAGGAAAGGGTTACAGTTCAGTTATGTACAACAGGACAAGCCAAAACCTCTCTGCAGGCTGGAAGCTTCATGTTTTGCAAGCAGCAGTGGAAAGAGAGCTGTAATCTACCTGAACTAATCACCTCTTGAGCAACTCTGCTTTACAAATATTGGAGAACAAAAAGACATTTACTGAGATTTTTCTATACCACATTTCTCTTTTCCACACAGTATCACAAGAAGCTCCTCTAAAACATGCATGTGTGCATGGACAGAGACAGTGTTTGGGTGCTTTTTTGGGGATTAGTTTGTTTGGTTTTTAAAAAAGAAAGTACTACATGCCCTGCAGAGAAAGGCTTGACTTTGATCAGGAAAAAAACAACCACAGTAGAACAGAATTTTTTTAAAAAGTGTTTGTGCCGTGTAAGAAGCAGAATTTTCATGTGGGAACATGCAGAATCACAAGGCTGAAAAATTCGTTCAAGATCATCAAGTCCAACCCAACATGAAATGTTCTTTCCAAGGTCAGACACCAAGAAGCTGCCTTGACACTGCTCCATGGATGTCTGACAGGCATTCCAGGAAGTGCAACCACACAGGTAGAGAGATCTGTGCTGTGAAGGGAACACTGACCATCCACAGAGAAGAGGGAATGCTGCTGCCTTAGTCATACCCCAGCTCTTGATCAGTGACCACAAACCACATCAAGATCACAGCTATATATGGCAGCCTGGCTAGATAGCCAGGATGGAGGGAGTGACAGGACTGCACAAACTGTACTCCATGGCTATCCTCCTCTTTGCAGCCTAATATGGGCATTGCTTGAAGCAATTCACCCGAGCAAAGCCAAAGATAAGCATCCTTTGGGCCAAAGCTCCACCATGACCAGGTACTCCCATTCTAAGGCCAGCTTAGAGGGCAAAACAGGACTCAAAGGGTACATCTGTAGCACCCTCCAAAGATGCCAAGAGCACACACGTGCTGTCATCAGGCAGCCCTCCATTCACAGCACTGCCTTGAGTCCTTCCAGACTGCTGGAATTAGTCAGCCTGTTCATGTGTCCCCCGCTCCTTCCTCCATCCCTAGACCAGGGTCACATGCACATAAAGACCCTCTGGGAAGGACGCACCGTTCTGCTCAGTACAGAAGGAGTATCTCCTGTCCTGCTCGAAGTTGGAAGTGGTGCTGCACCAGAAGTGCCCGTCTGTGCGGCCCTCGGTGGTGCAGGAGTAGAAAGTCCTTCCATCGTAGGTGAAAGGCAGGACACAGGGCTCCCCATCAGAATTGCCACCGTATGTCTGGGTCACGGCTTCAGAAAGAAAGTCACAGCATTAGACTGTGGTTTAAAGCAATCCCCAAACCTCAGGGCTCTAAAACAGAAACAGCCCCTCCAGGCCAAGTCACTGGCTGCTGGGAACCCACACTGACTGCCATGGAGCCAGGCCAATGCACACCAACAGACAGCTCCACAGCTGTGCCATTCTTTTACATTCTTTTCCAAACATACGTTATTGCAGCTCCATTTGAATGAAGTTATTAATGTTGCTCCCCAAGGACTCTGTTTCCCCTCAGCAGGTTATATATAGCTCACTGGGAAACGTTCCTGCCCTAAAGAACCAGACTTCAAAAAACCAAACCATTTCCCCCCCCTTGCCCCTTTCTCCAGCATATCTTCTTCAGGGGACATTTCTGACACACACACAAAGGGTTCTGGAGGCCTCACTGGGGCAAACAGGCACTGCACACCGAGTCATACCTATCTCCTGGCAGCTGACCCCATTGCCCAGGCAGGTGCAGAGCATTTGCTGGCTGCCCTGTGTCTTGAGCCACTGCATGCCCACAGAGTAGATGACGCCATTGTCGGTGATGCACTGGCCGTAGGGCTGGGGCTGCGGCTGCTGCGGTTGCGGCTGGTACAGCGCCGTCTGCACGTTGGTGATGCTGGGGGAGCCAGAGCCTGGGGGACACAGGGGACACATGGCACTCAAAGCTCAGCAGCAGAAGGCTGCCATTAAGTGCTGAGATAATAAAACCTTAGGCACTCCATCATTCAGCTTCCGGGGGATGCAGCTTAATCGTTCCACTTAGCAAATTTCAACATTGGAAGAACAACTCCCTCTCTCTCCTAATGACAGCCTCTGGTTTCCAACCCTGTGGAGTGGCTTTAGAAAGGATTTGGAAACTTTTTCATGTGAATTGTTTAAAAACAATTCTTTTGGAACAAAATATATATATATATTTGAAGAAAATGTAGAATAGAAAAATCAAGGTGAGTGACAAGAGAATAAAAATAACCAAGGAAGTAGGGAGATAAGGCAAAAAGGATTAGTTTTTAGTTTTTCATTGAAAAACAAGAAGAAGAAACTTAAAATGTATTCTTTCAGTCAGCAATTTTTAAATTTTGAATCAAAGTTTTTGGCATGTTGTCATTTGGAACAATACTAAGAGACAGAGAGGCTTGGTGTTGTCTATATCATATAAATTTTTGCTGATGATTCCCACAGGAACCTCCAGGGGAAGTAATAATGGAAACAAAACACTGGCACCCTTGAAGTGTTACACATTTTGAAGTTTAGATCTTCTGAGAGTTTTAAGTTAACCTGATGGCACCAAACAGTTAAAGGTCATTTACCAAGTAAAATTTAGCGCAGGCAGTGCAGGAAAACAGAAGCTTTACATTGCACTCACTGATAAGAAACCTAGATCCTTAAAATGACAAACAAAAGAATTTAGGAGCTGAAGATTTAAACCTTGGGCACAAAAAACATGCTACCTGTAAACTAGGCAATATTTCATACCAAAATTACAAGCTATCTCAGGAACATGTATTAAACAGCATTGTATACATTCCTTGACATTTCTGAGTTTTTAAAGCTCAGCCATTAGTAGGTGTGTTTATCATGTCAAAGAAACCAGATGGTCTCAGTGGGGTTTAAATAAAGGACACTTCAAGAAAGTTACCCTGAGGTGAATACATAAAGTTCAAACATTAACCTGGACTGCCATGCTCCCAAGACAAAGACAGTTCCTGTGAATGCAGGGCCCTAGGTGTGATTTACTGCCCTGTGATTGTGCAGGCAACCCCATCTGTACGTGCCAGCCCCATTTGTGCAGGGAAACAAGGTACCAATTAATCTTATCTCCACACGCACAAACAAGGAGCATCTCCTGAACTCTGACCCTCTTTGCTGCTGATCCTCCCCAGACAAGACTCAAATACTTCAATTAGGATGGAACAACTCAACTTCAAGTCCTAACTTGTGAAAACGTGCCATTCCTCCTCCCCTCCCCTGTGTTCCATGGCAGGATGTCCCACTTACCAGTGCTGGTGGTGTGCAGGGACGTGTGCCTCTCACACTTCCACTCTCCTCTGCCATTCCCAGTGCAGACACACTGCAGCAAGTTCCCACGGTTATCCTTCTTGCTCCAGTTGTCCCCAATCCTGTAGGAAGTCTTGGTGTCGTGGTCATTGCAGCGATCTGTGCGAGGAACAGGACTCTCAGCTGGGCTGCACTGGGCAGTGCCCAGCTCTCCACCACCAACTCCATCAAAGCCTGGATTAAAGGCTCACCTCATCCTCTGGAGCCCACTATTGCAATTCCCACATGCACTAAAGCCTGCAAAGCCTAAACTGCAAAGGCTGAGAGCATCCCCAAATCCTGGTGCTTTAGCCTAAGGAAAGATTTCCATTCATTTCCAGAACTGTGCTTTCACTTTGCAGCCATTGTCAAAATGAGCTACTTTTTAAAGCCATTCTAAACCCATTCAGTCTAGCACACACCTTTAAAGCTAAACTTTTATGACCCTGGGTTTTCTTTTAGGAAAAAAACCAGGAGTCTTTGCAGCTTGGTCATTTTATACCATACACAGGGCACAGTTCAAGATCAGGGCTCTCTCTCTTCTGGAAGGGACTAAAACCTGTTTGAGGGCAACACATAAAATCCTATTTCTTCCAAAAGAAGCCTCCCTGAAGCTGCAGTGAAGTTAATACAAGCTGCTCAAGTAACACCAGGAGTACCAGATTTCCTAAATCTCTCTAATAACCCATAGCCCCCGATGAATTGAGCAAATGGGTTCAAAGGACAGCACAACAAACTACTTCTGTCTGGATGCCAGAGCCACATGGATTAACTAGTTGTTCTTCCATTACAACATTTTAGCTACTTATTCAAGGGAAACTTGATACAGTGGCTCAAATATAATCACAGATCAATGAACATGGATTTATGAAGAACTGTGGAAGGACATGTGCATTAAGCCAGACTGCCACTGAGAGAGCACACGGGACAGAATGTGAATGTAGAAAACATGTTACTGATTCACACTGCTAGAATGACCAGAAATGGAGCATTTGCCAGAAGTGTGGTAAATTGGTGAGGTATTCATCATGCAATTTTGCAAATGTGAAAAAAATGTGTCTCATGAACGCTCTTCCCAATGAATAGCTGAAATGTCACTGAAGCAATCAGCTGTGATTCTGGAAAATGCTGGCCATAAAATATACATAACACCAGCACACACTTGAAGTGCAGTGCCATTTTGTGGCCTAGAGGTATCATTTTATATACATAAATTTCAATTTCTCTATTCAAATGTAATTGGAAAACAAAATGAAAAATGAAGAGGTCCTTATATTGCAATTTTCCCCATGATACAACAGCACAGTCCTGAGTTATGGAAAGAAAGCTACTGCCAAATACATTTTATTAGTAATAATAAGCCCTCCAAAATTCACAAACAACACATTCTGTTTTATTCATTCCAATTTGACAGCTAATGATTTTTCCCCATATGTCTTTAACAGACTTAATATTGTCAAGGCTGGGTTGATTTTTATAGCTTATTTCTTGACCAAGTCTCTCCAGGTCTTCCATTTTAATCTCCAACCTCCTTAGTGTCTTATTCTTTACAGGTCTGCTGTTTATATCAGCAAAACCCCATTATTTGTGTGCCCGAAGGCAACTGAAAGGCTGCAGAAGAGTCCTCAAACCTTGCATAACCAAGGCATAAGGTACAAAGTTAAATTTCCTTGAGGCAACTGGTGCAAACCCGAGACAGAAGTAAGCTCTGTGGTGGAGCTAACAGAACTGGAAGAGAAGGTCAATAAACAAGCAAGATTTTGAGTTTTAAAAGTCCTGTTTGCTCTGCAAACACAAATAAAATGGAGTATTTACGGTAATGTCCCTCAATGATGCAAAAACTTTGTTAAGAAATCACCTGTGCTGCTGAAGCGGGAAATGGGGTGGGAAAATTGATATGAGAGATGGTAGAGCAGGCAAAAACCCTGGTTTAGCTAACACGAAAATTAAATAGTAACAGAGAGAAAGAAGTAAGACACTATTTTAATCTTGTAGCTATTGCTGCTGGAAAGGGTATTTAGGTTAAAAAATGCTTGACTGTCTTTCAGAAAGCTCCTTGAAAGCATAGAAATGGACATCTCTAGGCTAAACTCTGCCTTTTTGTGGCCCATGCGACTTCCCTGACTCACTGGGAGATGCCTGGCTGTGGCTCAGCTGACATACAGATTCCTTAAACCTCTCTCTCCATGAGATTAAATCCCCAAATAATGCAGGCATCCCTGATGACCAGCTCTGGGGAGTGTTCCCAGACTGCGGATGGCAACTGGGGCACCACACAGATCTCTGTCCCCTCTTCCTTCCCAGAGGACAGCCATCCCTCTCAAACTACAGCCACTTGCACAGGGCAGAAAAAGGGATAACTTTCCCATGCAGGATGAAAAATGAGTAAGAAAACAAACAAACAAATAAGCAAGATAAATAAAAAGCAGAGCAGCCGCCAGGCTGGCACTTACTCCTGGAGGTGCAGGTGATGCGGCCGCTGCCCTCGCCAAGGCAGGTGCAGTCCACCATCATCCAGCCCTGGTAGGGCTTCTCCCAGGTCTCTCCCACCACGTAGGATGTCCCGGCTGTGTTGTCGTAGCACCGCTCGGCTGTGAGGGGAAAGTGGATCAGAGCCCACCCGGGGCATTCCCACACGGAGACAAGGACAAAGGGCCCACCCGCCCCGAGGGGGAAGGCCCAGCAGCAGGCACTCACCCACGGGCTTGCAGGTCCACTCGCCCTTGCCGTTGCCCAGGCACACACACTCCAGCATGTACCCGCCCGTCTCGTGGGGCCGGCGCCACGTGTCACCGATCTTGTAGGACTGGCCGCCTTCATGGCAGCGATCTGTGGGGGGAGAGGGGAGCTGAGGTGAGGGACGCTCCAGGGACGGCATGGGGGTGACAAGGTAAGGGCCATCTGGGCAAGGGCCAAGGGGGTCAGCTGGGGGAAGGGGCAGCAAGAAGGAGGAGGGACACTGAGGAGAATGAGGGGAGACATCAGCCTGTAAAATGGCGCTCAACATTTTCCTGCCCTTTTCCACTGGTGCCCACCATTTACTGGGCCTCTCAGGCCCTGTCCCCAGCTAACTTCTGTCCTTCCCTCAGCCAGCTTCTCCATGTTCCAAACCACAGGCAAAGCCTGGCTGGTGAGAAGGGAATGCCAGGGAGTGATGAGTTTCCCCCTCAGACGCTGCCCTCAGGCTGAGGGCTGGTGAGAGAGGCTTTGCCTCATCTTTGCGTTTGAGGCAACGCCACTTGGGCTTCTCTTCAGCCACTCATGAGGGACATGGTGGCCAGGACATCACGGGGAGCATAAGGAGGTGCTTGGTGTGACAGCCCAGTGGGAAATCAGAGCTCTTTTGGGGTTTGGAAAGCCTGCCCTCAGAGGCAGATTCCAGCCCATCCGTGGCCCACAGCCCTGAGGCAGCCCGGGCTGAGGGAGGGTAGCACAGTGCAGGGCAGTTTGCAAACACAGGGTTTGCTTCTTTGGAAGAATCCAAGAAAAAAAAAAAAATAACAAAAAAAAAAAAAGGACTAGGAAATGCTCGGTTAATTTTCAAAAAGAGAAAAAGCAATTGCAGCNACACCCACATGCCATCATTTATTAAGAGCCAGTAAAATGTTTTGTGGGCTCATTTATGAAAGCAGGGAATCTCAGAGCTCTGAAGATTGATTCAAAGCCAGTTGCAGTCAGCGAGACTCTCCAGTGAGCTCTAAACCAGGCTGATGATGAGGAAACAAGGCTGCTCTTACACTCGCAATTTCCTTACTGACTCTTTTTCTTACAGCACTTATCATACCCTGCCCAATAAAATGCCATTAAATTCAGAAGGGCTCCAGCTTTACTTGTTAGATTTAATGCATTATTTTTTTCCCATGCTACAGTGATGGCTGGTTTCCAAGTCCTCTGTGGCAACACTACCAGGATGTGCATGTGTGTCTTAAACAAGAAACTGGATACTTTTAACAGCAAAACTTTTCTCAAAAGGTACCTCAGAGACTTTGAAATCTCTGTATAAAAATCCTGACACACAGCAATCTTCCTCTGTGCTCACAGAAAGTCCAATTATAAACTAAAGGGAAACTGTGAACAATTCAGTGACTCAATAAGGAAAGGATTTCCAGACAGAGATGTGAAAGGGGAGCTGGGGAGAAAGGACCAAGGGAAGAGAGGGAAGAGCAAGAGGAAAGTATGGGTCAGGCCAGTGAAAAAAGAGTAGCAGAAACATGTTAAGCTGCTGTCTGGACATCAAATCCCAGTTCCCTTGACAAGCATTCAATGACATTTTTATAGGCTGAAGGACAGGCTCTCAGGTGGCATTCATTTATTATAATTTATTTTGATTATTCCCATTAAGGTTGATGGTGTTATTCTGACCCACTAGCTGCAGAGCAGACTTTTTCCCCAATCAAAAAACTACTTTAGTAATTCATCTGTGAAGATGTAACACACACTCTTGTACATAATAAATTACTAGCCTGTATGACTTGACACTAACAGTAATTTTGGCCTGTGTTTTCTCACATAGCACTTGACCTCTTAAATAAAAGAGGAGTTTGGTTGTGTGTCAGGCAATTGAAGAGATGGGGTCCCCATGGTTTGCATCATGAAGCCAATTTTATTGGACACTGCTGGTTTATATACCTGTCAAGCATGAGCTAAAAATAACTACTTGCTTAACCAATAACAACCATATCAATGTTTCTTAATAACATTGCTTACTTATAGGCTAGCACAGACTTGTACAGGCCTGTAATGTCATGCATACAAACATACATCCTGATCTCTTCCTCCTTCAGGGTCTTGCCTCGTCTTATCAGGGCTTGTGGCCCACTAAATCTAGCATATCTACTTCTGTAATGAGTTCAGCAGTACTTTGAGTCCTGCTTCTTAGCTGTTTTCCCACAGTTGTGCAAATTTATGTAGGTGGGGCAAGGACTTATAATTTCAAAGCTTTAGTGGGCTTTGGATTAAACCCCACACAACTGTAGCTAATAGGCACTGGGAATATCATGTAAATTGCTCTGGAAAATATGACATTAAGGAACAATAGCTCTAGGAACAGGGTCTTAGTTACATACTGGCAATGGTGCAGCTGATTCTCCCACGTCCAGCTCCAATGCAGGTACAGTCCCAGATCATGGAGTCCTTGGGGCGCTCGTAGGTCTCCCCGACTCGGTAAGTGGATCCAGTGTATTTGTCAAAGCAGGTCTCTTCAGCTGTGAGGGAGGGGAAAAAAAAGAATTAAATAATCAGCTTCATGTAACCACACCAGTAACATGTACAGTCAACAGAAACACACTCCTTGCCTCCTCACAGAGATACTCCTTTTCTCCTGGGGAAAAATGCCATTCAGTCTCCTCCTTCCTCATGGGATGAAACAGCAGAGAGGAAACTGGACAAAATTTACCCCCTCAAGGCCCCCATGATGCTCAACAACCTCTTCTTCCCTCCCTCAGGGAACCAAAAGTTGCACATGGCAGGCATCCTGAAAGCATCAATCCCAGCTGTTTGAAGGCAACAGTAGAGAAGACAGTAAGGAGCAAACAACCCCTGGAAACTGCGTGCTTTGTCATGCTAATCCTCCTCACTCCAACTCAGCAAAAATTAAGCAGATTAATCCCAAATTCTGCAGCAGTCCCACCAAAGTCAACAGCAAAGTTCACTACTTGCGAATTGCTCACACTCATGCATGGGTCAGTGATTACAGAACATCAGTGCTGCTACCAGACTCAAGATGTGAGGCAGAACAACTTTCTTCACTGCTGGGCAGATAAAGTTCATTGTGTCATAAGGAAAACTTGGGAATCTCTGCAGGGGAATGAAAAGTAGATTGAACCCTCTTTTATGGAGTAAGGGGACTGAGTACTCCTTAAAATACTCCAGCCATGAGGCAGGCAGCACACAAACCTTGCAGAACAGATGGCTGAGATGCTCACATCTGTCTTACATGAACACTGTCAGCCAGGAACCAGTTTTTTGTCCGTTCTATCTCCAGAGCAACATAAAGGAATTATGGCAAACCAGTGGCTTCAGACCAATAAATACAGATGAACTGCATCTGATAAAGTGAACTACACCGAATCCCAGAGACGCATCCTCCAGCAGACCTCGCGTTTAAACTTCTTTCTGCTCCCTAAACTTTTTCTGCACAGACTAAACAATCTCATTTTACACTCAATTATAGAAAGCTCACAGCACGGCCGGGAGGCTGTGGAAAGTTGTAAGTTGAAATATTTTTAAACAAGCTGACGACACTGCACAGCTATGAAAAGTTGGGGTGAAGCAATCAAATAGAGCAGAGCCAGAGCTGCAAAGCGACTCCAGATTTGAACTTCCCCGTGCGAGTCCAGGAGTCAGTTCAGTTCATTATAAAGAAGAGGTTGGCTCCAAAATTAATGTTTAGATCCAATCCTCCAGAGAGATGAGTGATGTTTGGCTCGGGGTTCTGGTGGCAGGCCCATCGCTAATGAAAAGCATTTCTGAAAATCCCAAGCCACATCTTCAGTGTAATTGAGTGTAGATCCCATTACTGACCCTAAGTACCAAACTCCAGCGGAAAAGCCGGGCTGCCAGCCCTAACTCGCACAACGCTCGCCTTATGCGGCACCAAAAGCCGCGCTGGGGTCTCGACGCAGACAAAAGGGGCCACCAACTTACGTTCGGGCTTGCTCTCGCAGTTGAACCCTCGGCTCCCACCGTAGCAGGTACAGACCAGAGTGTTTCCCAGGTAAGTGCGCTCCCACTGCTGGTTTATCTGATAGTACCGTCCATTGTCAAAGCAGGTCTCTGGGGGGAGAGGAGGAGGAACGGGGATGCAGAGGGGGCAGAGAAAGCGAAGTTCGGCGTTACCGGGGGCAGCAGCCGGGAGGGAAGGGGCAAGGGGCGCATACGTGTGCGGGTTCGAGGGGCGGCTCAGGGGTCAGACAATGCCCCCGGGGCCACCGGTGCTCCCTGCCCACCCCGCTCCGTGCCCTGCCCCGCCCTTCCCGCGGGCGGTACTCACGCTTTCCCTGCGCGGCGGTGCCCTGCGGCAAGGAGGTGGTTTGGGTCTGCGCCTGCCGCCGGCTCTTGCCGCCGGCCCCTCGGCGCTGTCCCC
>VWZU01001790.1:351081-363974 GCA_013397095.1 Sterrhoptilus dennistouni
TTTTTCCCTCGGAGCAGCGCTAGCTGTAAGCGGATATCGCTCCGTTCAGGAGGAGTAATGTTCTGCACAGGGGAGAAGGTGAGATGTAACACACGGGTTGGAAATAGAAACCCCGAGTGATGTTTTATCTGCTGCTGGGAACTCAAGGTTAAAAGCTTTCACACCTCACGTGGAAAAATCGGTGCCATTGCATTCCATTCAAAATAAATTTCACACCCTCTTTCTCTGACTTTATTTCTTGCTGTCCAAGATGAACTCTGAGAATAAAAAAAAAGTGAAAAAAAATAAATACTAGGTCTTGAACCTTTATTAAGTGGAAGGGTTCTTCAGTGTGATGCCCTAATGTAACCCTGCTGTACACAGATTTTGTCAACCTCTTCCATCCACCTTCTCTCCATGGGTATCTCTGCTGCTCTGGGCAGGGTTTCTTTCCCCTGATTTGAAGGAATAGTGCAAAGCAGAGCGTGCACAATGAGTGTGGCTCTCAGGCTGCCAGTGAACAAAGCACAGTGCATGCCCCATTCTGGGACAGTGCCTGCACCAGCACCCAAGTTCAGATCATACAGGAAGGTTGTGTTGATGACCCTTTTCATGCTTCTCACACGTATTTTGTCTTGGCAAAGGGATTGTTTACCTAAAAGGTCTTCTGCAGTTCCTGAGGTATAAAAGCAACTCTTCATTCAAACAGGAGTGTGAAGTAGCCTAAAGTGCTTCCAGACACCTGTAAGGTGAAGTAGCCTAAAGTGCTTCCAGACACCTGTAAGGTGAACATCCACAGCTCTCCAGAAGAGTTGTTCAGCATGTTGAGCACCGTGCTCTGGTTCCACTTCCAAGCTCTCTGTGCTCTCTTTACTGATGTGCAAGCAGTAATACCACTCTTGAGATTAAGACTATGTCAGTAGGCAGAGAACTGATCCAGTGTGTGCTCTGTTCCAGGAAAACATGTAGTTGTGATGTCAGGTATCTGTTTTCAAGGACATTTCTTTTCCCCTGTTTGAGGAGTGCCCACAGATACATTTACACAAGCTACTCTACTGAAAACTTACTGGAAATTGAAAACTGACCTGGCAATTGAGGTGAGCTGTGGTGAGCTAATTCCCACCTTTCCTAATTTTTATTTTTAGCTCCACTGCACTGCCTTTTTTTAAATTTATCTATTTTTTTGAGTCACCAGACACAGATTATCCCTCATAATATTCACAGAACTAAGGTGGCCACAGCAAGGGAGAGTATTAGCGCTTGAAGCGGGACACAGCATCATAAACCAGCAAATGTCAAGTTTCTTGAAGTCAGAACCTGCTTTAAGAAACTGTTCCTGCTTTTCTGAGACCTAAGATATGATGTGTCGTCCTCAAATTCCATCTCACATTCCACCCTCTGTCTGGAATTCTCTGATAAAAGCCAGGTGAAAAGCACATAGTCAGAAAATGTTGCTGTTTGACCGTTTGATGTACTTTACCTAGCCTGCTCCAAAGCTAGAATTACTGAGTGGGAATCAGTGGAAAAGAGGAGTTTCCATCCTAGGAAACACATACATGCAATGAGGAGGCAATTTGAGGTCATTTTTCCAGTTACTGAGTATAGAGCCAATGAATGTGTGAACAGATCCTGCTGCTGATACAAGCTGCTAATTAAGCTCAATTGACAGGGAAAAGGAAAGGGTTATGAGAAGTCTTCCAGGGCAGCAGGGTTATGATATATCAAATTTGCTCAGGGAAATCTGCTTAAATGTAAGAGCTAAGTACCTGAGAAACAGGATATAGTGGAATGGGCTAACATGAGGAAGAAATATCTGCTTTTAGCAATTATTTGCAAGTGGCATATAAAAGGTTCATGTGTCAGGTATCGTTCCCATGAAGGTTAAATTATTGACATTGACCTAATTTCTGTTTATTTTAAGTCCAGTTCACATCATTTTGCACTCCACTTAGGTCTTCAAGGGCTGTATAAGTATTTACACAAACTGAAAATTGTATTGTCTGAAATTTGAATGAGAAAAGAGTGTCAGCAAACTGTCTAATGCTTGTGTCTAATGCTTTCCACAGAATTAGTTACACAAATGCAGGGACAAATGTAAGATCCTTGTTTGAGAAAACATTACTGGAAGCACACAAAACAAAATTATAATTTCCAGTGATGCTCAAATTAGTTTCTTGCATAGCCATCATTTACAAGCTAGCAGAAATAGTCTTACAAGTATTATTTCAAGATAATTTGGAACAGTCTGGTTTCTTTTTTTAAAGGAATCTCTGACAGTAATTACAACACAAGCATGTAGTAATTATTATATTGCATGTTGTTAAACTTTGTGAGATGTCTCTTATTTATTTCAGGAAATGGATGTAGCTCCTTTGTCTGTCCCTCTGTCAGTTTGTCCCTCAAGCTAACAGGAAATGAAAGGAAGATTCACCTGAAGTCTTCCTTCAGATGACATCAGTTTGAATTTATAAAACACCCGTTCATGGGTTCTGCCTCCAAATAACATCAGTTTGAATTCATAAACCACCCGTTCATGGGTTCTGCCTCCAAATAAGGATTAGGAATGTCCCAAACCTCTGCTTTAGCCATTGGTATTCTGATTCATGTTCTTGGTCTTTTCAATTATTTTTTTTCCTACTGAAATCCTACCTTTTTGATTCTTGGCTAGGAAAGGCACATACCCTTATAAGGTTTTCCTGACTTTTGTTCCTCCATCATATTGCTCTGCAGATAAACTTCTCCACTTGATTTCCTTTACTTCACACACTTGTGGGGAGCCACACGTGTGACTGGGAGCACAGTCTGTCCCTGTAGCCATTCCTCAGCAAATTCCAACAGCAAAGAGAGGATGAATCAGTACACAAAGGACCAACACACTTGTTATTCTATAAGAACCTTAGGAAAAAAGGCCACTTGGGCTTAATTATCTCCTTCTAAAATTGTTGCTTATAAGGAACAAGGATCATGAAGTGAAAAGGTCAGGATTCCTCTCCTTGACATAGGGAGACCATTAAACGCTTCCTGCAGTTCCCAAATATTTTGCAAGAACCCCTGTTGCGACCTGAAAATTTCTGAATCATCACAATTTCAAATCTGTGGTTTTTGTTAGGTCACAGCAAAATGCACTTCAAGGCTGCTGAGGCTCTTGCTGCACAGTGCTTCATTCACTGCTGAGTGTCTCCTCCAGGAATCCAGAACATCTCTCTCGAAAAGAAATCCGTTCCCTCTGCCCGTTAGCTGCAGCTTCAGGGAGAGAGACGTAACTTCATGCCAGCTCTCGGCACAGGAATGGATTTCACCGGATATAGATGCTCTGTGACAGGACATTAATTGCATCTTTGGCACTCTCAGTGGAAATTCCTTCTCTTCTCCCTCCTTCCGGGTCCTTCCCAACGAATGGAATTGTTCAGTGTCATCAACACAGAAAAACGCATTTCCTTTCTCTAGCTGTCCGTGGATTAGGATATTTTGTTTGGTCTACCCAAATTGTTGTAGTTTGCCAGTGATGAGAAGTTTGCAGCCACAGCTCTTGTTTTGCATTCGAGTCTGCAGTACTGTCAGCCTTCATGAGCCACTCCCTGTAAAATCAGGGGAGCACCTTTGGAGGGCAAGAGATTTCCATTCTTTCCCAGGAAGAGGAATTCTCCTGAGGCTTTCAAACTGTTTGTTTTCCTGATTTTCAGTGAGGTGTTTGCTTCACATACTAGTGATTTAAGGACAGAAACTGAGATCTTGACATTTTTCCTGTTGCCAAAACACCAACAAAAATGGGAACTCTCATTAGACCCACGACAATGGGAATAGGCAGGCAAGTGGCATGGGACAGTCCCTCATTCCCAGGTGAAGCTTCTGGGTGGGCAGCACCAGCTTCAAAGGGCTGAGAACTTGTTTCTCATCACACTTTGAAATGTTTGGCAGACACTTTCATAGATTCCTGAATCCTACCCATGTTGCCCTAAATCCTTTGGATAGCCCATCCTGATGTCCCTCCAGGGAGTTCTGCAGCACTTGTGGGAACTGTCAGGACAGGTCTGGAAGTCTGTGTTGGCGTTTCAGGATATGTCACAAGCACCACTGATTGGGGCTGTGGGACCTGGCTTGGTGTCCCACACCAAGAACAGTGGGGCCAGCTCTTGAAAAATGTTATTTTAGGCAGAGTTGGAACTATTTTGTCTCAAGGGCTGTTCCATCTCCCAGTCAATGTCTGCCCTGCTCACATTCTGTTGGCTGTTTTTATTTAGTCATTACATGTTTCTAACAATAATTTGACTTTTGACTAATAAAGGGTTTTTTCTTTTAATGAAAGGGCAACAGTTATGTCCATTTTGCTAGGATCACTTGCATCTCCCTCAAAGCCCAGAGACAGAATTGAAACCCTCCCTTTTTCCTCAGCACTTTTAAAAGTACTGAAGCGAAGTGAAATAATGGTGATATCACCACCAGCAGCATGAGGGGAACTTGGCCACAAACCCTGGTGTTTGAGCACAGTTCCTTTTATTCTCTCCCAGTGAATATGGCAAACCACACCGAGTCTTGTTTGCTTATAGGCAGTCCTGGTTAAAATCCAGAAATAAATGCTAGTGCTGGGTTGAGCTTGGCTTGCTGTGAGGAAGTGGAGTACACTGAGCAAGCAAACAGCCACATATTATGATGATTATAGGGGAGTGCATAAGGGGTTGAAATTGAGAGTCACAAAGGGCTGAACTGAGCCAGGAGCATCCAGGAGGGAAATGTTTTGGCTCCAAGCTGCAGTTTGTCCCCTGTTTCTTTCTTACCCCTTCCACCCAGCATTGCATGGAGCCAAGGAGTGTGGATAGTTCTTTGCTGCCAGCTTTGAGGGGGTTTTCTTTTTTCTGTTTCCTTCTTCTTCGTTTACTGTAAGTAATCTGATTTTTTGGCTGCATTCTCAGAGATGAGAGAAGCTCTCACTTTCACTTGTTTTTCAGCCCTACCCAGAAGTTCCCATTGGCCTCCTGCTCTATACTTTCCAGCTTCTGGGGTAGAACTTGAGTCTTCTCCCTGTCTTCATTCTCACTTTTTTCTTCTTGCTTTTCCACCCTCTGCCTTCCGGTAATCCAGGCCAGCAAGATGTTCCTGGGTTTCTGATTTATTTATTTCACCTTGGCTGTTTCTATGGCCCTGCAATGGTGTCACTTCTCCTGTGGGATTTTCACAACTCTTTCTCTTCTGTGGATGGGAATCCAGCCCAGAGAGAGGCCCAGAATAAGGCAGAAGGGCTGTTTCTGACTTATTCAAACCCTTTGTGGAGGCTGAGCTTCTAGCAAGAAATTATAATAAAGCAGGCTGGAGCTTCATTCTGTGCCAGTCTGTCAACTCATAATTCGTCTGAAGCCAGGGCTTCTTATAGGTGTGATTCTTCTCTGGGGAGCTTTGCCAAGGGACAGTTTTGGTTCTTTATAGACATCAGTATTGAAATAGTTTTTCAATATCATTGAAAAATCCTATCCTATCTTATCCTATCCTATCCTATCCTCTCCTATCCTATCCTGTCCTGTCCTGTCCTGTCCTATCCTATCCNTCCTATCCTATCCTATCCTATCCTATCCTATCCTATCCTATCCTATCCTATCCTATCCTATCCTATCCTATCCTATCCTATCCTATCCTATCCTATCCTATCCTATCCCTTTCATTGGAAACCTCTAATGAGAGTCAATGTGGCCAATGGAGTTACTCTAATCCTAATGTCTCATTGCTTAACTGTTTCTGGGGTGGCTTCCTGTTACCTTCCAGTTGTGCTTGGATTAGTTTTGGTTGAAAGTTGGGCCTCATGGCAAAGGACTTCCTATACTGACTCAGAAAGTTTCTGCTCTGTCATTAATCCTTTGAATTCCTTCTTTATTTTCAACCATTGATTATAGTGGGTTAGACTTTTTCTCCTGACACTCAAAACTGATAATAGGCTGAAAATGTTTTTTTATTCTGGTCCTTGTTCTGGTTTGGGGTTTTCATTGCATCTTGGACTGGCTTGGAGCTTGTATTTTCAATCTGTAGTGAGCTACTTATCCATGAAATCATACAGATTTGGAGCTTTCCAACAGCTGTCACTCACTTCATTTACCTTTCTGACAGTATTTATAGAGTTGGCAGTGTCCTCACTCTTGAGATGATGAATTACTGTAGTAACAATAAATATACATGGCTTTCATGGGCCATTTTACATCATTCTTTCTGCCACCCAGCCTGATACAGCCACACCAAAGGAGTTTGTGTGGAAATGGGAGCTTTATCACTGATGGGATTCAGCCATGGTGTGTGTGGGATTGGCTTAGGTAGAGATGCTGCAAGAGGTTTTCCACTGGGACATCACAAGTGAAAACAAGTTTGCCTGGAACAAGAATCCATGCCCATATTCCAGGAATCTGCTCATTGCTTCCAAACACTTCCACACTGATTTAAAGCTTCAGAGTGTTTTGCAGGAAAGCTGGTGATTCAGAAACATCTCTTCTCTTGCAGAATTCTCCTTTCAAGAGCAGCCAGCACCTTTGAGTGCTGGGCAGAGGGATGGATTCATAGTTTGGCCTCCACTTTGTTGGCTACACTTTTCCTGTAATGCCATGGGAGCAGTGATCAGGCAAGTACTTAGGCATGTAGTGGATAGAAAACTAAATCTCTTACCTTACCATAAGGTGGTTGCAAAAAATTTCACGTTTTTCTTAAAAGGAGCAGAATTTCAGCCTGTTAGCAGGATGATCTAGAATTATGATTATAATTTCCATAGGTATGGAAACAGAGGGGAAAAAAAAATCCTGAATCGTTTGACACTGTCTGAAGAGGAGAGTTTCTCTTTATGTTGTCCAGGATAGCTTCTGGCAACACCAAAAAAGCTGAACATCATTATTAAGTGAAGTAGGAAGTGTTTCAAAGATGCATCATATCTTGTGGTCATATGCTAAAAACAAATATCCCAAAGCTCTTGATGATGCATCTGATGTTTGTACTGATTGAATGTGTCCCAAGCCAGCCATATTTATTGGAGGCACATTTTTGCTTAGCCAGGTCATGCAGAAATTGAAGTAAACATTACCTAAATACGTATCATCAGATTGGGGTATTAATCTGGCAGGATTTGTATAAATCCACTTGCTGTCCATTCCGTATCTGAAAGATTTATAGGGAAAGGCAGAAGCTTCAGGGTCTGGAGATATACATTGCTTCTGCATCTGATTATAGTCTCCAGATTTATATACAATGTGGAAAGAGGTCATAGCTCACTTTCCAGGAATAACATTCACATTTTCCATAGAGTGCCTTAGCATAAAGTGAAGATTACATGCTCATAAAATGAAGAGAAAGTTTTGACAGAAGGTCTCTTCAATTAATTTACAGTCAAAAATGTCATGTGTAGTATGGAAAATCAGTGCTACACAAAGAATTTATCTCCTGACGGACTCTCCCTTCTCCTTTTTTTCAAATTTTGTTTCAGTGGTGCACAGGGATAGACATAGAAGGCTGCAAAGGGGCCGTATAAATTTCGTTTCTTTAGAGAAAATTTTCCTGAAATATAAATTTGAAAAATTCCTCTTTTTCCTCTATGAAATAAAGCAGCCTGAGACATTTCTTATAGGTAAGACAAAGTGGGGAAGAGAGACATGTACCTTTGATAGGAATTTTTATAGAAGATGGAGCATCTGCAGATGGGAAAGAAATCTTTAACAGAATGCTAAGGATCACAGAGAAATCAGTGGTGTTTTACCAAGGTTGTTGTAAGATGGCTCTGTAAGAGCTCTGGGCTCTGGAGTGCTGGTGTTTAAACCCCTCTGAAACCCAGGGGGCTCAGGCCTAAGGACATCTACCTCCCTTGTGTTTATGAGCTGAGATTGTCTGACGGGCCAGGTCCCAGAGAGCTGTGAGCCTGAATCTCATTGAAAGACAGGAAGTGTTGGTGTCCTAGTGCCTGAGTCCATACAGCCATGTCATTTATGCCCCTGGCTCCTGTAGAAACAGGGTCTGGTTCCATGGGAAGCAGATGAGCTGGGGGAAGCACTGTTAGGCCAGAGGCAGCTCAAAGCACTGAATTCCTCGCTGCTGTTGGCTCTCAGCTTGGAGATCTACGAGGTTTTGCAGCTGAAAGGTTCACATTCTGACCCTGCAAAGACCAATTAAAGTGTGTAGCTTTACCTGATGCAGTTATTCCACCGTTTGATTTACCTCAGCTGTCACCTGAATAAAGGCAGGCGTGTGCTGTGTGTATCCAGAGCTGGCTCCCTGCACCTCTGTGAGCAGCGTTTAGATACCTTGGTATCCTCAGCCTTGCCACTGGGAAAGTGTGTGTGAATAAACTGCATGACAGGGTCATAAATTACAGGGAGAGTAGAGCAAATCTTGGCAGCAGATCACAGCTGCTGCAGAGATGAGAGCTGTGGCAGACACATGAGGAGAGAAGCAAAGGAAGACTAATATTTAAGAGGAAGGCAGAAGTTTTACTAGTAGACTTTGTTCCATTGAAATGAGACCACTTCTGACCTTGGTTTCTTTGGGAGCAGGCTCAGTCTCCTAATTTCTGTTTAATGTTTTTCTTTTTGTCTCTACTCTCAGGGAAGGGTTGATGCTTTAAGACCACTAGAAATTCTTCCTTCTTTATAGAAAAGCCAAACTCAAAACCATGAAGTGCCACTGATTTTGAAGCAGGCCAGGGCAATCTCACAAAGGCATACATACTGTCCATGCCCATCTCCAAATCCATGGATTGCAGCTATATCCCTAAATTTGTGTGGCAGCCTTCACAGGATGTGGGTCTAAATATTCTTTCCACATCCAGTGTCCATCACAAACTCTAAGCACCATTACTGTGTGAAATTAATTTTTTTTCTTTGAAGTTTCATATGCTCATAATATTCTTATAAGTGTGTTTGAAAACTGTGGTGTGACTTTAAGATATGCTTGGAAAACCTTCAAACAATTACAAATATGCACACCAAAAAATCTCTGCTTGGATGAGGTAATCCACAAGAGGGTTTCCAGTTGGCCTTTTGAAAACCAAGTATTTCATATATAAATGTCAACGTTAATTAAAAATCAACACAGAACAGGAAATAAAAACCCGTAATGGTGTATTGGTTATGATCTGAATACACTGATTAGGTATTTCTAAGAGTTTTTTCCTGCTCTTGGAAGCAGTCAAGCTTTTTAAAAGAAACAAACAGATATGCACCCACTGGAGGATGCAGCCCACCAGATGATTTCATACCCAAAGGAACACGTGGAGAAGAATTTTCAAAGACATTGTGGGTCCTTTCCTGGTTATTAATGAAAATGGAGTGTCCTAATCCTTTTGGCATCTAGAAAAATCCTTCCCATGATTTAAGCATATTGGGCAAAGTCCCCTCCCTGGAGAGCTGTGTAGGTTCATCCCATGAATCAGTGAGACCTCATGAGTTAATATTTGTGTGCTTTTGCTCTTAGCTGGTTTTTATGAGTGATGCTAAATGGCTTTTTAGATCCGGTTCTCAGATACACAAAATGTGCCTTCCAACACTGCTGGTTACAGCCAAGCTGCAAGAGGAAAAAGGAAATGGCCTGAGCTTAATCCATCCTCAGAACAATCTTAAAATGATTAATTTGGGGTTGTCCTTGAGTGCCACACAGCAGGTTTCAGTGCTACCGAGTTGTTCCAGAAATCTGTTTATTTATTGGTGCTGCACACATTACTGCCATTTTTTAGGGATGGCAGAACATGCCAGAGCATCCCAGGCACACTTATGCCTTGCTGGTGGAGCACACACTTGGAAAAAATTTTGCAAGTCACAGCAGTTTAAATCAAAGGTCATATGGAGATAAAATTAATTTTAAAACTCTGTCCCATAGTGTGTTCAGTGCTATGCACACCATTTGTTTTTATGAGTGCACAGGGACACTGCAGACATGCCTCAGCTAAGGGTGACTGCTTACATCTTTAAGTCCTTTTAGGTGAAATTCTCCCCTAAATGGTAGAAAATTAAACTGAACTACATTTGCCTCCATGGAAGGTAACACTTTCTGGTGTTCAAATGCCACAGTAGATATCAGTCACTGATTTGTTTTGCCTTATTGAAAGAAGAAACTTCCTTTACAAAACTTAATATTGATTTTAAGTCCAAGCATAACTCCAGAGTGTTGTGACCTGGGAATTTTAAATTTAGATTCATATTCAAATTTGTATTCATGTGTCTATTAAACATAAATTCAGTCTAAATGAACAAATTACATAATGTTTATTGAGTGGGGACTAGAAGACATGGCCCTGTTAAACTGATGCCAGAAGAGCAAACACCAGGGAGACCATCACAAACATCATCTGTGAGTGATGACTTCCCAAAAATAAAGGGGTTTCTTGTAAGGAAAAGGCTCAGCAAATGTCCATAGCTGTCTGGAAAGGACCAGAAATCAGTCTTCAGTCTTTCCTGCTGCAAAGGAATCTCAATGAGGCCACCAGCAACTGCTGAATTCTGCAAAGAAGAAAGGAAACTCTTCACCTGTCACCATTTGCAAGTTGCCAGGGGCAATGGAAGTATAAATACAATAACTCACTGCAGTAGCAATAGCTTTGCAGTGAACTGCAGCGTCACCCTAAAGCCCTGTGTTAGATTATAAGGGTATGCTGTGCGTGATGAATGCTTCTGGTTTAAAATATTCCAGGGAGAACATTTTTTATCTCTCCCCCCTCCTCAGCTTCTACCAACTGTGTTTGCATCTAATAAATTCCAGATGCTTCTTGAAATAAAATTGTTGCTATGTTGGACCACAAAACTTATTTTAAAATTAACATTGTGACATTTTTAGCAAATGTTCCATTTTGCTGTAGTGGGCTCAGAGGAGGAGGCAGTAACACAGGCAGAAGGTGTTAATTTTATCTGCTAACAGGGGTGTTATTGCTCTGTGGTGCTCTGTTGGACACGTTCTAATATAGCATGGATCTAATATCCAAGAATATCAGAAAAACTTTCCTAAGAGCAAGTCAGATTTCTCCTAATCTAGCGTATACTTATTTCTTTGCACCTACACATCTGAAAAATACTATTTTCTGTCCCAATGACCAGGGAAATTCAACCAGCAGTATGCACGTGGAAATTTGGAGGGACACTTTCTAAGGAAGAAATTTAGGATGCTGTGTCAAGGAAGGCTATGAGGCATCATTGTAATAGTTTGCAACACGTTTATGGCAGAGGGCCAAGCCAGACAAAAAGTGACTTTATAGTGGGTCTGTTATGTCTACAGTAATAACCATCTTTTCTGCTGGTGTGACAGCCTGTTTTGATTTTTTTTAAAGGACCAAAGGTTTTTATGGTCAATCCTTGGTTTGCGCATCTCTGTCATAATAATCTCTCCTACCACTACGGTAAAATACCTTGACTCCTTGTGTGTTTTGTATTTTCAGCCATCCCTGTCCCATTCCTGCAGGAATCCTCCCTTGACCACACCTCTGTTATTGTGCAGATTTTCCCTTATCCAACTTGCAGCATTAAGAAATACATTTCCGTTTTTTAAAGAACTGAAATACTTGGATTGCAAGAACTGTTTCCCCTGTGTTCCATAGAAATTTGCTTGTGGCCAAGTCTTCTGGAATCCTGCTGCCATTTCTGAAGTAATCCCATGTCAGGGAATTTCCATCTCAGGGAATCATGTGTCCCTTTCCTCTAGAGTCAGGTGCTACATGGAATAACCTGATGCCAACTATGCTCTTTTCAAGTTCTGAAATTCTTTTCAAATTCAATTTCAAGTCCTTTTCAAGTCAGCAAAACTTGGCAGCTCTCCCCTTTGAAAAACTGAAAGTTAACAGGGAGAAAATCAGCTTTCAGATCCATCTTTGTAGGAAAAAAAAGTCTTACTGTTGAGCAAATGGAATGTATCATTTATGTAAGGAAAAAAGATAAATGCTTCAACTTCAAAGTCATGGCAAATTTTAGCAATAAATGAATAAAATAAACCAGTTTGATATCCATTACAATTTCTAGGTATCCTGATACTCACTTGGAAGACAATGCTGAGGGGAGGAAAGAGGTCAATGCAAGGATTGTTTCCTGCAAAGGGCTATAAACACAGCTATTTTGGATGTTGTAAGTGGAAATGACACAATGTACAACGAATGAAAGATAAAATGGAGATCTCTGCTCTGCAGAGCCTGATGTCAACCATTTAGTCTGCTAATGGGTCTGTGTGTATGCAAATACACTCTGGTTTGTTTTCAAGGCAGAAAGAACATTCAGAGTCTCAATTGTATTTAGATTTATTAAAAACTCACCCTTGGGAACAAATACAGAAAATAAATTGAGTTTTCAAAATAACCCCTCTGCATTTCAAAAAACAACATACTAATTTTAAAGAACTGTCATTTCTGTCTCCAGTTTTATATATGTTCAGCTTTACTGGTGAAAGGATGGATGTGAGTCCTTTGCAACAGAGAAAACTTGAACCCACAAATTCCACTGGTTTTTGACCTTCACTTTCACAGCCTGTGAACATGTTAGGATTCAAAATTTGGGATTTGGACTACTTTCAGGTCTGGTGCAGAACTCCATCAGTTCTTGGAAGTTCCAGATTTCAGCCATTAATCTTGACTGCAGAGAGGAGTTGCATGTAGCCCTGGTTACTGCAGGCGATTGTACTCATTGGAAAGTGAGGTTAGAGGATCCAAAAAATCGCATGCTCCAGTCTGAGGCTTGAACACACCAGAGGTGTAAAGTGGTCCAGAAGATGTTGGCTTAACCTTGACCTGAGCACCTCCTGTAGAGGAGATTGCTTCTGTAATCAGGGCTGCACTTTGGTACTGCAGAAAGTTTTTCCTAAACCACTAAAGATAAAAACTGTGCTAAATTATCCTCCTTGGGGATGTTCCCCAGCAGCCTCGGAGTGACAGATCTTGATTTCCTTCCTTCCTTCCTTCCTTCCTTCCTTCCTTCCTTCCTTCCTTCCTT